>JBBBDQ010001005.1:107500-115000 GCA_037127315.1 Ascarosepion bandense | reverse complement strand
GCTCATAATAGGAGACTCGTGTTTAATCCAACTGTGTACACGGCATTACTTTCTTTAGATGAAGATTACTCAGTGATGGTCCTTTTTCACCTACTCTAAACTGTAATTGGAAATAAAAGTGTAACTCCCACCCGAAACATTTTGGGAAATTAGCAAATTTTCATATGAATTTTAAAAAATATGAAATTATGGCAAAATGTCCATAATAAATGACAATAAAGGTGTCAATTTAATCTTAAAGATTACTTTCCTGTCTACAATCATTTTCATAATACCGTATTTGACAGCACATGACGCACAGGTGTATATGACTCAGGCCAATTTCAGCAGGGCAAATCAAGAAAATAGTATTTTTTTTTTTAGTCATTTCACCCCGATCAAGGCGGAAACGCCACTGATGTGCAGGGGGTTACATAAATGTAAAAAGATTAATTAGAAAAGAGTGAGGAGTACAAACTAGTTAGAAAGGAACAACAGAAAGCTGAGAAAGCAGGTGCGATGACAGACACATAGGTGGAGAGAAAGGGAAGGTTATACAGGGGTGGGGAGAGAGCTAGAGTCCAGTGGTTAGTAGATGAGTATTGACTTTGCATTTAAATTTCTGGAGGTTGTAGCCGTCAGGAAAGCAAGAATACGGGAGCGAGTTCCACAGGCGGGAAGTGCGAGAGAAGAAGCTGCAGGAGTAGAATTGTCGTCTGCATTTGGCTAACCTGACTCTGAATGGGTGGGACCCAGTTGCCAGTCTGGTTGCACGAGTAAACACCTGTTGAGGAGGCATCAGTGACTTAAGCTCGTCCGAGCAGAAGCCATAATTAGTAAAATTAATAAAATTATTAGTAAATGGTGCACCCTAGGTTATATTTATGAGGTATGATTTTGGTTAAACAAGCCATGATTACAATTAAATGAAAAATAATAGGAAAAAAATACGAGTGTATAAAAATTTATATCCAAAGGTAAGTAAACAATAAAAATCAAGTGTATGGCATGTAAGACACGGGAATTTGTAATTATAATTTTAATAATAAGAAAAAGTGCGCTTTATTTGTTGTCAAATACGGTAATTTTTCGAATGTTTCATCTTTGGTTATCTTTACGAATTTAAGCGCAATATTAGATTGGTGGCAAGGTCTCATCATTTTACAGTTTATAAGTTTTATGCTAATACTTTCTTCTCTCGTACTTTTCGCTTGCCATCAACTTTGATATTTAAGTGTAAATTCAATACCAAACGTTATTTCCTGTCTTCTTAATATCCGTTCTTTTATTGTTCTCTCTCTTTTCTCATATTCTCTCACTCATTTAACCTTTCGTCCTAGTGATCTTGTCTGTTTGTTTGTTTGTTTGTTTTAGGGTTTTTTGGGTATTGGTTGGGGTGGCTATTTTTTAAAATCATTTATTATTGTCTTTTTTTTAATTCTATCTTTTTAGACGTTAACTTATAATCTTCAGGTTTAAAAAGACATCTTTTTTCTATGCATCTAAAACTTAATTATAATCCAAAACTAAGAAAATACTAAGTTTAATTGAATTTCTTTTTTTTTTTTATTGTACAATGGTTTTCACCCTGTCAGTCAGTTAAAGTGTCATACGTGATACACGCTTGGGCGATCATGTCTCGAAAGAGACATGACTGACTGGGCAGAAGATTATCCCGCAGTAGGTTGCCATTGCTTTCTGCGGTAGACTGGTTGCCGACCAAGGCTATAGAACCCAATCTGTCCTGCTATTTAACCCATAACTGGAAGGAAGAGACGGATTAATACCTTTCCCAAGGGTATTTGCGCGTAAGTGAATACAATGGATTCAACTGGAATTCGAACGCGGCTCTCTGATTTCTTGTTCCGAGCCGATATCCACTGTACCACAACAAAGCCCAAAAGTTACTCGGAGTAGGGTGCTACAAAGAGGCACAGTTTATGGGGAAATATATAGGTTTAATATTTTATGGGGATATATAGGTTTATGATAACGATTGACCCTGGATCTGAACAAGTTAAAATTGTAATGATCTGGTAAATATCATCTTTTAAGTACGTTCCGCAAAGCGATGGTGCGTAGAAACAGCTGCTCGAGTGGAACTTACAGTGGTATACAATGGGAATGAAAATGGTACGCTACAATGTGCGTGACCTGACGGGTCTTAACCGTGAAGCTTAAAGTTGGTGGAACTAAGGAATCTAGTTTGTCTGAACACTTACCATCAAAATAGCGATAGAGTAGCTTGGGGCTTGCGACGTTTCATCTGTGGAAATGTAGTGCAGCGTAAAAAATAATTCATCACCCACAAGGACGTAGAAACAGTTTTGGACTTTATCGAAAATAGAAAGTGAAGACCAGGCAGCTCCTGTCTATATACACCCATCTGCAAATTAATTAGCTTCACCATACAGTCAGTTTTACACTTTCTTTCACCGTGCAGTCACTTTTACACCCACTGGAGTGACAGGGAGTAATAGATTTTTATTTCTTCCCCTGATTAGGTCATTTGCACTGGTGTGCAGTAATATGAATCTATTTCGAGGTGCATGATGAAATTTGCTTGGCCTTGAAAAATATTAGGTCATCCGTTATTTTATCAAATTTTTATCACGCCCAGACACTATTGTCTCGAATGTTGATTAGTTGTCCTACCGCTATTGTCTGCGATGGACGTTACTCCAGGGAAGCCTACGAAAATTTTAACACTGCACGAACACACTGGTAAGCCTTACAGAGAGATCGAAGATATTGTTGGTGTCAGCCTTTCAACTATCAGTCGTATAATCAAGGCGAAGAAACAAACTGGATCTACCAGTCCAAAACGTAAAGGAAAATGCGGTCGGGAGAGAAAAACAACAGCAAGAGACGACGTACACGTATTCAAGGAAAATAGGAAAGATCCTAGGAAGACATTATTCGTTTTGTTTTAATTAATTTGCATAAAATTGTATGGTAGAAGAACTTCATTTTCGGCCTAATATAGCTCATATAAAGGTAAAAGATAGCTGGGTTTTTAATGCAATTTCACACGGAACCAACCATTTTTGCCAGAATCTTTAGTGATTAATTATATGTACGTTCCGCCTGAGTTCTGAATGAAGCTTAAGTCTCAATGGCCGCAGTATATAAAAAGAACGTTAAATATATGGTTTACGAGAGTTTAAACCTGGTAATAATATCGTAGAAATGAGGAAAATAGCAGTTTAACAGACATACATGCTCGCGCATAAATTCAAAGATGTTCTGTAATCGATATCGCGTTATTTTTAGACGGAACAAAAGCCTAGTTACAAGCATTACATTTATTTGTCACAAACATGCATCATTATGAGCAATGAAAGGACAAGTCTATAATGAAATTGATTGCTTTATTTCTTACTGAAAGCATCCTGGACGAAAAGAATTTTGCAAGTGTTGAAATGAAACCTTCCATTCTATTTGAGTCTTCTTTTGTTTTTGTTTTTTCTTTTCCTTAAAAAAAAACAACGTTCAGGTGATCTGATTAAAAAGAAAATTTGAAGCTGTTAATTCAAATGAATAGAAATGCTGATGTAGATTCTGCCAATCCCAAGCGTTCATCTCCTCCTGAAATATTTTTTATAACTTTGGAATCGCATTGTTATTCTGATGAATATCATACTATTTCTTTTTCTTTCTTTCAAGATGTTAATAAGAAAACAATCTGCTGTAATTCTCTCGCTTTAATATATTAGGTAAGTTCGGTTGGTAATTACGTATTTCACCGCTATGAATTATGTATCAACCGACCAAGGCCGAAACGAGATTGAAAGATACGAAACTACGTCTAGAACTAGTTTACTATATTTTATATTACGATGTTCAGAAAGTAATTACGTATATCGCAGCAAAGTTGGATTGTAAGAAATAGCATCTTGTGTATGATTTCTCAAAACTATTAGAAAGATCGATATGTAATTACATATTTCACTATTATGAATTATGAGGCAACAAGCTATTATGGGAGAGAACTATAGAAGAAAGATTTATTCTTCTATTTACGTTTTCCTCATTATGGGCATGGCCGTATCTGACTACCTGGCACACCGGGCACGGCTCCGAGCTGATCCGTGCAGTCATAATGAAAATCCGGGCGAGGAAAAATGTCTTCGTCAGAAATCAAACTAAACAATTCACGAAGAAAGAAAGAAAGAAAGAAAGAAAGAAAGAAAACAAAAAAAACATCCGAATGAACGCAGTAAAAATCTGTTTGTTTATTTATTAATTTTGGGAGAAAAGACTAGTTATACTCAGAAAGTCCAAACCCGATTTCCTGCTTTCGTTCACGTTCTGTGCCTAATTTCCATTGAAATAGCCGAAAAAATCCGCAAAAATCATAGTTTCTGGAAACGGATGACACTGATGACGTCATCACATTGTCAACTAATAAATCCAGGCAATTTTCTCTGTGCCCGGTGTTATTTAGCATCAGCTACGGTCCTGATTATGGGAATTATTATATCAATGATATAACAACACCATAATTTACGGACGGAAAGGAATGCTCGACAGGAAAAAATAAGATATCACTTTCCGGGTTTGCTTATATAGGGTGTTCTGTTAAAATAAATTTCAAGTTAGCGGTAAATAAAACAGTGTTAGTGATAAAATTTTATTGATTTCACTATTGGATCATGTTATTTAAGTCATGGCAATTATGCGTGAAAAATAATATCACTAAAATGTCTGTCAAGGCTTCGGCGGTACACCTCTACTCGATGGTCAAAATTTTTGATGATGTCTCTGCATAGTTGTCCTCTTATCTTACCAATATGCCTTACTATCTCATTCTTCAGCTGTTGAATTGTTGTTGGCTTGTTGGCAAAGACCTTACTTTTGAGATGACTCCAAAGGAAGTAATCTTAAGGCGTCAAGTCGCACGATCGTGGTGGCCAATTGAAATCACTGTTTCGAGAGATAATGTGACCTAGGAAGTTCTTATTCTATAAAGCCATTGCTGCATTGGCTTTGTGGTATGTAGCGCCGTCCAGTTGGAAACACAAATCTTCAACATCCATAGCATTCAATTCAGGCCATAATTACTTTGACTTATAAACATGATCCAATAGGGAAATCAATAAAATTGGGGGTTACTGCTAACCTCGATCCGTCTTAATGGTTGGTTGGTTTTATGGCATATCAACCTCGGCGAGTCATTTATGGCATATCAACCTCGGCAGGTCATTTATTGCCAACTAAATTTTATTTTTTTATTGCTGGTAAAACCTTTTTCTTTCAACAATTTATTTTTGTTTTTATATAAGTTTTTGTGTCTAGTAATACTTTTATCTTTTTGAGTATCAAGATTCATTGGGATTTGTTTTTAAGGCCAGGGTCCCCAAGTCCTACCCTGTTATTTAACCCATAACTGGAGGGAAGGGACAGATTATTACCTTTCCCAAGAGTACCAGTGCTTAAGTGAATGCAGGGTATTCACCCCAATTGGAATTCGAACGCGGCTCACCGATTTCTCTTTCCGAGCCGATATCCACTGCACCACAACGCACATCCGTCACTAAATGCTTACAGCACCTGGTATTCCCAATCAGTCACCCATCTAAGTACTGACCAGGCTCAACGTTGCTTAACTTCGGTGATCGAGCGAGAACCGGTGTATTCAACGTGATATGGCCGTGAGCCCTTTTAATGGAACACTCTATATTTCTAAATATCGTGAATTTACGAATGAAACGAATAACGATAGAAGAATTAAAAATCTTTCATATTTTGGTTTTTATTGCAGGAAGAGTTCCGTCGTCTTTACACACAGCTGGAATTGCTGAAACAGAGAAACATGAAGCTGGGAAATCCACATTTACAGCATAAACTGTCGGCAATGACGGAAGCGGCCAAGAAGGATGACTTGCCCGATTCTACTCCGTCATCACCGAACGTCAACGGAAAACGCGTGGTGATCAACCTGGATGATTATCATGAAGCTACCAGCTTATAAAATTCTTATCTTCAAAGACAAACAGATTATTTACCGTAAGTAGCAATAGGAATTATCGGTTAACGACAAAATCAAACTTCAGTTGTTTATACTCTATTTTGTTACAAGATTAATGCTTTTCATTGTCGTCCTAATATAGAATACAAAAAGTTGTTTCACTATCCTAACAAATAGGACGGTGAAAAATACCAATTGTCAACTTATTGTGGATATATGAAATATATGACTTTATCTTTTAATCTTTCTACAAGACATTTCTTTTTGTGTTGTTCTTTCCGTGAACATTTTGTTGTATTTTGCAAACAGAATACCCAGCATTATATTTTTATTTATAATCCGGGTATTAAGAGAGAAACAAAAATGGACTACAAATAAACTGCAAGAAAACCGGATGTATGGTCATCAGCAAAAAGTACCCCCCAAAATGTCAAATACAGGTGGGGGATACTTAAGCAAGTACAAAAATTTAAATACTTGGGAATTGTCCTAAAAAAAGATGGAAAGTGCGACACGGAGATCCGAAGGCGAATTGGCATGACGAAGGACTCGTTCCAGAAACTGGATAAAATATTAAGACACAGGAAACTTTCACTAGAAACAAAGAAGAGAGTAAGATTGCTATGTGATCTCAGTTATTCAATATGTCAGTGAATGTTAGACAATATCATCGAAGATGAAGGAAAAATTTGAAGCAACTGAAATGTGGTTCTACAGAAGGATGCTGCGGATATCATGAACTTAGCATGTGAGCAATGATGAGGTGTTTGAAAAGATGGAACCAAAAAGGAAATTAATATTGAGCAACAGGAAGAGACAACTGAAGTTCCTGGGACATGCAATGAGGAAAGAGAGCTTGGAGAACCTGATACTAACAGGGCAGATAGATGGAAAAAGAGACAGAGGAAAGCAGCGGATAACATATTTAAAGGGCCTGAGCAGGTGGATAACAGAACGGGGGTTGCGAGATGTTGCAAGAGAAAGCGTGTTAAGAGCCACCAGAGACAGGGAGACGTAGAAGGCCATGATGGCCTACACCCTGAAAGGACAAGGAACATAGAGGAAGAAGAAGATTACGCTCCCACATTAGGTTTTCTTCTATTTGCCATTTTCCCTCCAAACTTGGCGATAATCCTTCGCCAAGAGCAAGACTTTTTGACGCTTCGCACAAATATTAACCCTCTTCCCAATCCTTCTGTCACATTGTTCTGGCATCCGGTCGCATAAGCTCGTTAAATAAGTTACTCGCTTTTACTCCCACTTTCATATTATATCCCCAAATATTTTCCCTCGTTATGTGCCAGAGAAACTTCATCTATCGCTTACTGAAATCACAACTGCCTCTTTAAGTCGTAATTTCCGATAGAAAATCCAGAATTTACACACACACACGGAAGCCTTCATCACAAGAAAGTACTTTCCGCCATGCACGTGAAAATCTATTGTGTAAATGTTTGAGGGGTTTATCTCAAATAGATGAAAAGTTATGTCATTTCAAACGTCGACAAAATGTGAACACGAATTTCTTCTAATTCTAAACGCTTCATATA
>JBBBDQ010001005.1:0-105000 GCA_037127315.1 Ascarosepion bandense | reverse complement strand
CACTGAGGAGAACGACAGGGGCACCTGACCATAAATGGCAGCAGTACTCCGTGCATGGATGGATGGTTGACTTGTATATATGCAGGATGGATTCAGGTGGAAAAAACATCCTGGATCGACATAGTGGCCCAACCTTCTTAGCAGTAGATTTTGCTATGGATTCAATATAGTGGTTCCATTTGATGTCTGAGGACAGGGTAAGTCCGAGGAGGCGTAGTGTATTACTCTCCGGGAGAATCGCTTGGTCCATGCTTATGGGAGGCAGGAGAGGTTGCCTGTAATGGTTGACAGACAACAGCTTGGTCTTAGATGAATTGAAGTTGACAAGTCACTTCTTGCCCCAGTTCACCACAGAGTGTAGATCCCGTTCAAGGTCAGCAGCGAGATTATGTCTGTCCGCCACGACAGGTTTCTTACTGGTGCGGGAGTATATTGTAGTGTCATCTGCGTAGATGCCTACTTGGGACTTGATCTCATCTGGGAGGTCGTTGATGAAAATAAGGAAGAGCGTCGGGCCCAGGATAGAGCCCTGTGGGACACCAGCATTCGTGCTGTAGGACGAAGAGGCACGCCCATTCAGAACGACCTTCATTTTGCGGTTATTTAAGAAAGATTGGATTAGGTCAAGCAGGCAACCGGTAATACCATAACCGCGTAGTTTGCATAGGAGGCCAGGGTGCCAAACCCTGTCGAAAGCCTTGGAGATGTCCAGAGCAATCAAGGGCCTGTAGCATGTACTCCGTTACGGTTGTTAGCAGGTCGGCCGTGGACCTGGAAAAGCAGAATCCATATTGCCTGTCGGAGAACGGTTTGTGGGCGGTGAGATGATGAACTATTTTAGCATTGATTATAGCCTCGAATACTTTCCCGAATATCGACAGAAGACTGATAGGGCGATAGTTGGATGAGTCCGAGGGTTCACCACAATTCTTAAATACAGGAACGGCTGAAGAGAACTTCCAGCATGCAGGAAAGCAGGATATATATATATATATATATATATATATATATATATATATATATATATATATATATATATAAAACAAGTAAAGAACAAGTTGGAAAAAGTGTCTCTAATCTCACATGTTTCACTTTAACAAGCTTTTCTGAATTTTTTTAAATACGAATGATTTTCGTTTGGGCATCCGTTCCAACTCCCTGATATTACACTGAAATAACGTAGTACACAATTTAGATTTCACAAATACTAGTTTAATTAAAAAAGAACATAACTTTTTAAGGAGGAAGTACTTTGAAAACGTACTAATAGCATTACTACCAACATTAATGTTAGAACATTACATTACAGCTGCATTTTTTCACAAATCTATAATTCATGAATCCAGATTACCAAAAGATATTATTAAATATTATTATTAAAGATAAATTCTTAGCATTGTAATATTGTTTTCCTATATAAAATACATTCTATTTTATTTCATAATTATTTTAATTATCTTTTCCCCCTATTAACCCCTATTATTATTTTTATTTTATTCCCATATTTTTCCTTATTTATTATCCCCATTTATCATTTATATTTTTCTCACTCTTATTTTTTATAGTTTTTTTATTAGTAGTGGCAGTAGTAGTAGTTTTATTATTATTATTATTATTATTATTATTATTATTATTATTATTATTATTATTATCACATACTTACATTCATAATAAACATCTAGTGTTTTTATTACATGTGGCACACACACTTAAACAGACAAAAGTTTTTACTCTACATTTAAAATGTTCATCCATTACTTTATTACACGTGACACATATCTGACCAATGAAATTAAATCTCAATCATTATACTTTCTCTGTGGACTTTTTAACATTTTTTTTTTTTAGTTTTTAAAATCATTCGTCTTTTAAAAAATCTCTTTAAAAGTTTGTTAAAGTGAAACATGTTAGATTAAGACACTTTTTTATCTGTTATTTACTTATTCTATTCAGCTTGTCGGATTTCGATCCAGATAGATAGATAGATAGATAGATAGCTAGATAGATAGATAGATAGATAGATAGATAGATAGATAGATATTAGCAATGCAAAAGATTGAATGAAGCCAATGGTGCTGACAGTCAGTGTAATACTGACAGAAAGTTATTTAAGACAAGCCGATTTTACAATAATGTGTTCAATAGCAAAAATAGAGCATTAATAGTATTAATTTAATCTCCAAGGAATTTGGCAGAGTCTGGCATGCTAGCATTCTACGCAATCTACATGACTATGGTATAACAAGACGATTGTTTGATCTAATCTAGTCGTTCCTTTTAAATCCCGTAATGAAGGTAGTATTGAACGGAGATGCTTCCATATACTATCATACGAACGCGGGTGCGCTTCAAGGCTCTATTCAAGGTCCTACCCTTTTTCTGATCTTCATCAACGATCTCCCTGATGTAATCAGATCTCAAGTAAGCATCTACGCTGACAAGACTACCATTTAATTCTGCCTCGATAGGCTGACAAAGCGAACCTCGCTGCTGATCTTGAAAAGGACCTCCAATCTGGACTGGGGTAAGAAATAGCTCGTGAATTTTAATGCTTCCAAAACGAATCTGCCGTCCTAAAGGACTACCACAGACCCCTAATCAGCATGGATCGGGCTCGTTTCCCTGAAAGCAAAACACTGCGCCTGCTCGGCTTAATTCTCTCATCCGACCTCAAGTGGAATGACTACATTGAATCCATAGCTAAATCTACTGCTAGGAAGGTCGGTTCACTGTGTAGTTCCAGGATTTTTCCCGTTTGTTTCTGTCCTGCACATATATAAATCTACCATCCACTCGTGCATTGAATACTGCTGTTACATCTGGTCAGGTGCCCCTGCTATTTATCTCGGAGTTCTTGACAAAATCCAACAAAGAATCTGCAATGTGATCGATCCTGACCTGGTAGCTCAGCTCCAATCACTATCTCACTGACGTGATGTGGCTTCACTCTGTGTCTTCAACAAATAATTTCACGGCTTCTGCTTAGATGAGCTCAGCTCCCTGGTGCTACCTCTGCATGAATTTACTTGAGCTACTAGACTAGCAACTACGTCTCACCCTTTTAGCGTGAAACCAATCAAATTTAACCACAACTTCTATTTCAACAGTTTCTTTTCTCGCACTTTCCACCCGTGGAATTTCTTTCCGTATACTTGCTTCCCTGACAGCTACAATCTTCAAGAATTTAAATGTAATGTCCATTACCATCTCTTAGCTTTTTGACTCGCATCCTTTCCCTGACAACCCTTGTATCATGTTCTTCTCCCTTTCCACTTTACTCTCATCAGCTCTGTTCACACCAGTGTTCTCATCCTTCTCTTACCCATTATCTGACACCCCCTATAACTTGTTTTTTTCTTCTCATCACTCTCCTCTTATGTAACCCCCTGCGCACCAGTGGCAGTACTGACTTGCTTGGGGTGAAATGATTATTAAAAAAAAGTTTGTCACTTAGCTGATTGGTGTTACCATCAGCCTCCAGACTCCAGAGTTTCGTAGACAGATCTATCATTATCATTAATTTATTATTCATATTTTGTAATTTTTTAGTTTTTATTTCGTTGATACAAGAATTTTTTCCTATGTTGTTTTATGTGCGTTTACGCAGGAACACTCTGGAGTCTATATACTGAATTTAACATCAATCATATAAGTGACAAACTTTTACTCATGCATAGGGCTTCATGTACTTCTTGAAACTATTTTCGGTAAGATTTAAATATTGTTTAAAATCATACAGTTTGTCGTGAAAATTCATAATTTTAAAAAATAATTAAGTACATAACTTTAAAAATTTTAGCCTTCCATCTTTATCGTCCATTTGATATAATTTTACATTCAATTTGTTAGAGATTATATAGGCTTCATTGCTTTCCCAAAAGAAATGCTGAATATTTTAGCTTATTTTTACATAATCTTAATTTCTTAGATGAAGTTTTGTCAGTTATAATTACAGCAAGCAGAAATAAGACGCAATAGTTTTAAATAGGCTAAATTCCTTACATCAATTATTATTGTCTAAAGTAGTAATAATTATATTTTTATTTTTATTTTTCAGAATCATTTTCTTGGATGTTTTTTTTTAAATAATACACCGTACCGTACAGAAAGAGACCTCAGATCGAACACAAGGAAGTGAATAAAGAATTTAACGCTATACAGAAATAAACAAATAAAATTTAAAAATCACCAAATAACTGAGGAACCTGTACGGATCAATTCGAAATTGATAAAAAAAATTGACTTACTGTTGACTGTGTTCTTGTTAAAAATCGTTAGCAGAAGAGGATATATGGTAAAGCGGTTTTAAATACCTTCAACTCACCAAGGATAGTTCCCATGGATACCGAAATAGAAAGGATGTAATTTACGAGTGGTTTAGCTGTATGTCGCAAAAAAAACAAATACCTACTTCTCTCCACAGCAAAAAAAAAAAATGTGAATAAAAATATTTTTAAATTTAATTTGGAAAAAATATTTAAAAAAAAAAAGAACAAGATAAGCACAACATTTAGATAAAGCATTAATATGTACCCCCAAATTCAAGCTTCAAATTTTTCAATTTACAGCATTTTGTCTTTATACGATTGCTACATGGTCGAAAACTTTATATATTCGTGTTTATTTTTTCGATTTTTTTTTTTAATTTTATTTCGAATATTTTGCAAATCTCCTCTACCTTAACGCCAGAGCACAATATGAAACAGGGTAAAACAATCATCTTCATTTTAAATGTTTAAATGGTGTATAAAAGAGAAGAAGAAAAATGAGAACATGATACACAGTTGTTAAGTTGTATAATCAAACGTGGACAAACGTAATTTTTGTTAACATTTTTTTCCTGTTTTCTTGACATATACTGAGGAATTGTTGGAATTAGGTGACCATGATCACTTTTAACAGAAGCGTCCATTGAATCTGTATCACGCTGTGCCCTGTAATAAATTTATTCATCAGAAACGTGACGCTTTGTTCAAATAAAGTTCAAACAGTCTTTTGAATATATAAATGTTGGTATTTGTGAGTGGAAGCAAATGTTAAGGTACAGTGGTTTCTTCATAATCGAAACACGTTGGGACCACAAATATCGACAGCTTCGATTGTAGTATGCGGTCAACCACAATTGTTCTCTTTTTACTAATCTTCACCCAATAGACACAAGAACCACTCGTGGTAGAGTGTTATTGCATGTTGTTGTGGAGAAATGACTTGATTCGTTTTCTACAGATGAATAACCACTTGCATGTTTTTAAAGCCAGGAAATAATTTTAGATTGTAAGATATTTTTAAATAATAATAGTTTAGTGATACAACTCTTACTAATTAACCCATAGCTAGAGAGGATAAGGTGGATTCATATTTTTCCAAGGCTTATTTGAGTGTAAGCGAATATAACGAACATGACTGGAATTAGAACTCCGTTCTCCGATTAACAAACTCACAGCACCTGATACTGACCAGGCTCGATGATCGTACAGGAACAGTTGTTTTAATGGGATGTGGCTGTATATGAGGAGGAGCTAAGAAGTATGGTCTATGAGGTTAGGTAGGATATATAACGGTTAATTCTAGACTTGAAGAGGTTTATATTGTAGTTATCGGGAAAACATCCTCTCGGGAGTATGTTCCAAAAAATAAGAAATCTTAGGAAGAAGGTGTCTGAATAAAAGTTCAGCCTTACCAACGGAATATGAAGGGTATAAGGATGATTCGTCTCCTTGTACTTGGGATGACGGGTCTTAGCTGCAAAGGTCGGGTGGGTGAAACGAAGGAAAATGGCTCGTCGAAACATTTGCCATGGAAATAGTGATAGAGTAGCAAACGTCTTGCGATGTGTCGTCTGGTAGAAAAGGGGTTTGTATGGTGGAAAATTAGTCATCACCCACAAGACTATGTAAATGCTTCTGAACTCATGACTGGTAAGTGAGAACTGGGAAGCGCCAGTCCAGATATCGCAGTAATACTTCCTTTTTTTGTTGTTGTTGTTGTTGTTGTCTAATCTGGTACAGTAGAGCAATGGATAGCGGCTCGAATTGAGAAATCGGACATCTGCGTTCAAATTGCAGTCGAGCTCGAGACATTCACTTACGTGCAAATACCTTCTCCGCCACCCAGCTATGGGTAAATACCAAAACAGACTTGGTGGCAACCGGTCTAGAACAACTCTGAATTCGAAACCTCCAGCTATGGGTAAATAGTAGAGAAAAATGGGCTCTTCAGCCTTGGCTGGCAACCGGTCTAGGAGACAAACAATTCTGAATTCAAAAGATTCATCTGTAGGTAAATAATAGAGAAAACTGGACTCTTCAACTTTGTCTGGTTACTAGTCTAGAAAAAAACAAATCTGACTTCAAAAACGTATGTAACCCTGTCGAAGTACATACAGTGCAGCTAAAAATGCATTTATGACGTTTACAATCAGTTTATTATCCTGACCGTGGTCGTGTGTGTATGCACTTTGAAATTTGGTGGATATCAGGAGTCACATACCTACTATTCCTCAGATTGGAGCGGCCAGCCACCACTACATTGAAACATTATAGTAGACCACATATCACAATGAAAACATTGTGGCAGTGTGCATACTAAAATACTAATGTTCTACCGCTGTGCAGACCTTGAACTTTTACCTATCATGATGAATAGTGGTTCTTTTAAGGGCGTTCCTTAACTAAAACGCTTATTGAGACTCGAACTCGCACCACAGGTAGAACTCATATATACAACCCATCGCTAAAGATGCTGTTACAATGGCCAGTTACTCGTACCGCAATAGTCGGTATCTGACTCCTGATATACCAAATTTCAAAGTGCATACACACACGACCACGGTCAGGATTGTAACAATATTAATCAGGATGAAAAATATTACACCAAATTTCAGTGCATACACACATTGCGGTCAGGATTGTAACAATATTAATCAGGATAGAAAAATATTACACCAAATTTCAAAGTGCATACACACACGACCACGGTCAGGATTGTAACAATATTAATCAGGATGAAAAATATTACACCAAATTTCAAAGTGCATACACACACGACCACGGTCAGGATTGTAACAATATTAATCAGGATGAAAAATATTACCAAATTTCAAAGTGCATACACACACAACCACCGGTCAGGATTGTAACAATATTAATCAAGACCGAAAAAATATTACACAAATTTCAAATTTTTTGACAAGGTCGGGATTGTAACAATATTAATCAGGATAGAAAAATATTACACCAAATTTCAAAGTGCATACACACGACCACGGTCAGGATTGTAACAATATTAATCAGGATAGAAAAATATTACACCAAATTTCAAAGTGCATACACACACGACCACGGTCAGATTGTAACAATATTAATCAAGATAGAAAAATATTACACCAAATTTCAAAGTGCATACACACACACGACCACGGTCGGGATTGTAACAATGATAATCGGAATGAAAAAATATTACCAAATTTCGAGGTACATACACACACGACCACGGTCGGGATTGTAACAATATTAATCGGGATAGAGAAAAATATTACACCAAATTTCAAAGTGCATACACACACAACCACGGTCAGGATTGTAACAATATTAATCAAGGGGATAGAAAAATATTACACCAAATTTCAAAGTGCATACACACACGACCACGGTCAGGATTGTAACAATATTAATCGGGATAGAAAAATATTCACACCAAATTTCAAAGTGCATACACACGTGTAAGTCCAAGGATTGTAACAATATTAATCAGGATAGAAAAATATTACACCAAATTTCCAAGTGCATACACACACGACCACGGTCAGGATTGTAACAATATTAATCAGGATAGAAAAATATTACCCACCAAATTTCAAAGTGCATACACACACGACCCACGGTCAGGATTGTAACAATATTAATCAGGATAGAAAAATATTACACCAAGTTTCAAAGTGCATACGACCACGGTCAGGATTATGCTCAATATTAATCAGGATAGAAAAATATTGCAAATTTCAAAGTGCATACACACACGACCACGGTCAGGATTGTAACAATATTAATCAGGATAGAAAAATATTACACCAAATTTCAAAGTGCATACACACGACCACGGTCAGGATTGTAACAATATTAATCAGGATAGAAAAAAATATTACACCAAATTTCAAAGTGCATACACACACGACCACGGTCAGGATTGTAACAATATTAATCAGGATAAAGAAAAATATTACACCAAATTTCAAAGAGTGCATACACACACGACCACGGTCAAGTTGCATAACAATATTCAATCAGGATAGAAAAATGTTACCAAATTTCAAAGTGCATACACACACGACCACGGTCAGGATTGTAACAATATTAATCAGGATAAATGTACACAAAATTTCAGTGCATACACACACAACCACGGTCAGGATTGTAACAATATTAATCAGGATAGAAAAATATTACACCAAAATTTCAAGTGCATACACACGACCACGGTCAGGATTATGCTAATATTCATCAGGATGAAAAATATTACACCGAATTTCAAAGTGCATACACACGACCACGGTGGGATTGTAACAATATTAATCGGGATAAATATTACCCAAATTTCAAAGTGCATACACACACGACCACGGTCAGGATTGTAACAATATTAATCAGGATAGAAAAATATTACACCAAATTTCAAAGTGCATACACACACGACCACGGTCAGGATTGTAGCAATATTAATCAGGATAAAGAAAAAATGTTACACCAAATTTCAAAGTGCATACACACACGGCCACGGTCAGGATTATAACAATATTAATCAGGATAGAAAAATATTACACCAAATTTCAAAGTGCATACACACACGACCACGGTCAGGATTGTAACAATATTAATCAGGATAGAAAAATATTACACCAAATTTCAAAGTGCATACACACACGACCACGGTCAGGATTGTAAAAATATTAATCAGGATAGAAAAATATTACACCAAATTTCAAAGTGCATACACACACGACCACGGTCAGGATTGTAAAAATATTAATCAGGATAGAAAAATATTACACCAAATTTCAAAGTGCATACACACACGACCACGGTCAGGATTGTAACAATATTAATCAGGATAGAAAAATATTACACCAAATTTCAAAGTGCATACACACACGACCACGGTCAGGATTGTAAAAATATTAATCAGGATAGAAAAATATTACACCAAATTTCAAAGTGCATACACACACGACCACGGTCAGGATTGTAAAAATATTAATCAGGATAGAAAAATATTACACCAAATTTCAAAGTGCATACACACACGACCACGGTCAGGATTGTAAAAATATTAATCAGGATAGAAAAATATTACACCAAATTTCAAAGTGCATACACACACGACCACGGTCAGGATTGTAAAAATATTAATCAGGATAGAAAAATATTACACCAAATTTCAAAGTGCATACACACACGACCACGGTCAGGATTGTAACAATATTAATCAGGATAGAAAAATATTACACCAAATTTCAAAGTGCATACACACACGACCACGGTCAGGATTGTAAAAATATTAATCAGGATAGAAAAATATTACACCAAATTTCAAAGTGCATACACACACGACCACGGTCAGGATTGTAAAAATATTAATCAGGATAGAAAAATATTACACCAAATTTCAAAGTGCATACACACACGACCACGGTCAGGATTGTAAAAATATTAATCAGGATAGAAAAATATTACACCAAATTTCAAAGTGCATACACACACGACCACGGTCAGGATTGTAACAATATTAATCAGGATAGAAAAATATTACACCAAATTTCAAAGTGCATACACACACGACCACGGTCAGGATTGTAAAAATATTAATCAGGATAGAAAAATATTACACCAAATTTCAAAGTGCATACACACACGACCACGGTCAGGATTGTAAAAATATTAATCAGGATAGAAAAATATTACACCAAATTTCAAAGTGCATACACACACGACCACGGTCAGGATTGTAAAAATATTAATCAGGATAGAAAAACATTAATAATATTTATGTTATTAGTAAGAGGAAAGATCAAAGATAACTTTCGTTACTTTCTTTAATTTTTTAATCTTTTCTAACATATTAGAAATTTTAGTAAACAATCCTGTTTTTTTTTTTTTGTCAGTGGATAACGAAAATGTTACCAGAGTTTACAATGGATAATGTAATACTACACAACCAGTTTTTTTTTCCTGTGAAAAACACATTTATTTGGAAATTTTTGCAAAACTCAAATAATTATCAGATTTTAATGAAACTTTCAGGACTTATATATAAATGAATGAAAATATTTTTCTACATTATTATTTTTAGAAAATCTTGGTAAAAAATACTTTTTTCACATCTGTTACTCCATACTCCACGTAAGTTCATGAAATTTTAAGCAATTAAATTTTGTTTCGAAAATTTGTTTTATTAATTCAACGCAGAATGTAATCGAGAACGTAAATCATCTACCTTTTTTCCAAACAGCCGTATTTTTCGAAACTTTGCTCCGTATTGTACAATTAAAACAATTCTGAGGAAATAGTATACTTTAAAAACAATAGCTACTCACCGCTATTTACGCATCGTTCTTCAGCAATGAATTGAACACTCTTGACTACTAGCACTTGTTTACATCGTATATATTACACGCTAAAGTTCGCCTTCTTGCGCCGATAGCTTAGAGGTAGAATCCCAGAGTGATGTAAAATCGGTCGAGCAATCAAACGTCTAACCGAAACAGGAATGTCAACGTATATATTCATCTACCGGCCTGAATGAGATTTCTCGAAAATTCAAGCCGATAAACGAAAATAAATAAAAATGTTATCTAATAAATAAACGGGACGATTACTCAGATACGACTACCCACTGAAAAATAACGGTAAGTGATAAAAGTCTGATGGAATAACGATAAAAAAAATATTTAAAATTGTGTTTGTTTAGCTTTGGATACGAAACTGTTCAAATACGAACAAACATCGAGAGATTCTATGACAGGAGAAACTTCGTTTAACAGCATGAAATTTGTCCTCCCTAGCCGATCACTCTTTTTGGCCAAGTCAGTCACGCGTCCCGGGTTAAACGGTAGAATCCTTTGCTGTGAGTAACGCAGTATATTCATTGCTTGCATTCAAGGAAATTAATGACAGGACTAATAAGTTTGTGTAAATGATTGACATACAAGGACTAATGAGTTTGTGTAAATGATTGACAGCCTAAGTTTGAATGCAATATATATATATATATATATATATATATATGTATGCCATTCAAACATTGATTTCATTGAATATATATATATATATATATATATATATATATGTACATTTATGTGTGTATGTAGGTATACAAGGTATACACACATATATATGCGTGTGCATGTGTGTGTGTGTGTGTGTGTAAAAATACATATATACATATATATGCATGTGAGTGTGTGCTTCTGGGGTTTACGCATTTGATGTATTTTAATCCGATATTGCTTTAATTATTTTCTCAGTATATATATATATATATATATATATATATATATATATATATGTAAGTATGCAATTAAATGAATGTTTGAATTGTATATATATATATATATATATATATATATATATATATATGCGTATACATACACACACACACATATATATACAAACAAAATCACATATATTTATGTGTCTCTGCATGTATATAAAAATACATACATATGTGTAGGTGTGTGGCTGTGTTTATTGGTGATTTGCGCAATTAAATTTAATCCGATATTATTTTAATTATTTTCCATCTCTCTCTCTCTCTCTCTCTCTCTCTCTCTCTCTCTCTCTATATATATATATATATATATATATATACTACCGGCCATAATTATAGGCAACCGCAGTTTTTAAAAAATTATGTATTTTATACTATTTTTAGTATTTATTGCCAAGTGGCTAATTCCAAATGAAAATAGAATGGTTCTTTTGCTAATACTGCACAATAACATGCGCATTAAATGAACTGTTCTGGTTTTCAGTTTTTGTACTCTCTTACCCATGCTCGTCTCTTCTTCTTATTGGCTGATAGAAGCAAAGGCTTCCTGGCTGCCTTGTAAAGTTTTGCAAAGTAATAATAACAAAAGAACCATTCTATTTTCATTTAGAATTATCCACTTGACAAGAAATACTAAAAATAGTATAAAATACATCATTTCTTTAAAACAAAACTGGAGTTACCTAATAATTATGGCCGGTAGTGTATATACAGTACGTTTGAAAAGAAAGTAACTCCCTATTATATGTATGAGTGGCCAGACAAAAGTCTTAACTTAACACATTGTGACTTTCTTTTTGAGATTTGTTTAAGGAGCTAATGCCAAACCAAGACTTTGAAAGAACTTGAAGGGTGATTACAAGAAGTCATGTTTTTCATAGCACAGGAGTTCCTGGTGAAGCGACTTCTGTATGTCTCCAGAAACTAGTAGCGGAAAGTGCTGCACATTTCGAATTTAAATAAAATATCATGCTGATCCCTTTCATCTCATATTCATTTCTTATAAAATTGCTTAAATGCAGTCTCCTGCCTGCCTCTTCTTCATTTGCCCAAAGTCGTACCGTCTAAGACTGCAATGGAAATGTTCTTGGCTCTAATGAGTCTAATGAGTCTCTAATTGGTCTCCATACGATTTAATTTCTTATTTTTGATAGTAGTCATAAGGTCTGCCAACAAGTATGTCACTTGTCTAACTATGCCTCACACTGCGTAATTTGTGATGCGACCGACACAGGAGATGCTTGAGGTTGTTCTGTATGATAACAAGGCTAATCCTTGGGTTTTACCCTGCAATTCTCCTGTTAACGTCCCAGATTCGCCGGCATAGAGAAATACCTACTATTTATTATGGCTTAAATACTTTTAATACAAACGCTTAAAAGATATGCACACATTTTGTAGAATGCAAATACATCTTTCAACAAATGATTTGCATTATGTTCTTACTATGTTCCGTGATCCTTCAGAGGTTAGGCGATAATAACTCACCACATTTTTATATCATTTTGAGTTCTTATCACATTCTATCCTTTTAATGTTTCTCCTTAGTCCTGGTCTGTCAATCATTTACAAATGCTCATTAGTCCTGGTCTGTCAATCATTTACAAATGCTCATTAGTCCTGGTCTGTCAATCATTTACAAATGCTCATTAGTCCTGGTCTGTCAATCATTTACAAATGCTCATTAGTCCTGGTCTGTCAATCATTTACAAATGCTCATTAGTCCTGGTCTGTCAATCATTTACAAATGCTCATTAGTCCTGGTCTGTCAATCATTTACAAATGCTCATTAGTCCTGGTCTGTCAATCATTTACAAATGCTCATTAGTCCTGGTCTGTCAATCATTTACAAATGCTCATTAGTCCTGGTCTGTCAATCATTTACAAATGCTCATTAGTCCTGGTCTGTCAATCATTTACAAATGCTCATTAGTCCTGGTCTGTCAATCATTTACAAATGCTCATTAGTCCTGGTCTGTCAATCATTTACAAATGCTCATTAGTCCTGGTCTGTCAATCATTTACAAATGCTCATTAGTCCTGGTCTGTCAATCATTTACAAATGCTCATTAGTCCTGGTCTGTCAATCATTTACAAATGCTCATTAGTCCTGGTCTGTCAATCATTTACAAATGCTCATTAGTCCTGGTCTGTCAATCATTTACAAATGCTCATTAGTCCTGGTCTGTCAATCATTTACAAATGCTCATTAGTCCTGGTCTGTCAATCATTTACAAATGCTCATTAGTCCTGGTCTGTCAATCATTTACAAATGCTCATTAGTCCTGGTCTGTCAATCATTTACAAATGCTCATTAGTCCTGGTCTGTCAATCATTTACAAATGCTCATTAGTCCTGGTCTGTCAATCATTTACAAATGCTCATTAGTCCTGGTCTGTCAATCATTTACAAATGCTCATTAGTCCTGGTCTGTCAATCATTTACAAATGCTCATTAGTCCTGGTCTGTCAATCATTTACAAATGCTCATTAGTCCTGGTCTGTCAATCATTTACAAATGCTCATTAGTCCTGGTCTGTCAATCATTTACAAATGCTCATTAGTCCTGGTCTGTCAATCATTTACAAATGCTCATTAGTCCTGGTCTGTCAATCATTTACAAATGCTCATTAGTCCTGGTCTGTCAATCATTTACAAATGCTCATTAGTCCTGGTCTGTCAATCATTTACAAATGCTCATTAGTCCTGGTCTGTCAATCATTTACACAAGCTCAATAGTCCTGGTCTGTCAATCATTTACAAAAGTTCATTAGAACTGGTCTGTCAATCGTTTGCACAAGCTCATTAATGCTGGTCTGGCAATCATTTGCACAAGCTCATTAGTCCTGGTCTGTCATTCATTTACACAAGCTCATTAGTCCTGGTCTGTCAATCATTTACACAAGCTCATTAGTCCTGATTTGTCAATCATTTACACAAGTTCATTCGTGCTAGTCTGTCATCATTTACACAAGCTCATCAGTCCTGGCCTGTCAATCATTCATGAAACCTCATTAGTCCTGTACTAATACTTTTATCCTTACTATCCTTTTAATATTTCTCCTTAGTCCTGGTCTGTCAATCATTTACACAAGTTCATTAGTCCTGGTCTGTCAACCATTTACATAGGTTCATTAGTCCTGGTCTGTCAAGCATTTACAGAGGTTCATAAGTCCTGGTGTGTCAATCATTTACACAAGCTCATTAGTCCTGGTCAGTCAATCATTTACACAAGCTTATTAGACCTAGGCTGTCAATCATTTACACAAACTCATTAGTCCTTGTATGTCAATCATTTACACAAATTCATTAGTCCTGGTCTCTCAAGCATTTACAAAAGCTCATTACTCCTGGTCTTTCAATCATTTACACGAACTCATTAGTCCTGGTCTGTCAATCCTTTACACAAACTCATTAGTCCTTGTCTGTCAATAATTTACACATGTTCATTAGTCCTGGTCTGTCAGTCATTTACACAAGATCATTAGTCCAGATCCGTCAATCATTTACACAAGCTCGTTAGTCCTGCTCTGTCATTCATTTACCCAAACTCATTAGACGTTGTCTGTCAATAATTTACAAAAGCTCATTAGTCCTGGTCTGTCAATCATTTACACAAGCTCATTAGTCCTGGTCTCTCAATCATTTACACAAGCTCATTTGTCCTGGTCTGTCAATCATTTACACAAGATCATTAGTCCTGGTCTGTCAATCATTTAGACATGCTCATTAGTCCTTCTCTGTCAATGAATTACTCAGTTTCATTAGTACTTGTCTGTCTATTATAGGCACAAGCTCATTAGTCCTGGTCTGTCAATCATTTACACATGTTCATTTGTCCTTATCTGTCAATCATTTACACAAGTTCATTAGTCCTGGTCTGTCAATCATTTACACAAGATCATTAATCCTGCTCTGTCAATCATTTTCACATGTACACTATTCCTGGTCTGTCAATCATTTATAAATGCTCATAAGTCCTGCTCTGTCAATCATTTAAAAAAGCTCATTAGTCCTGTTATGTCAATCATTTACACAAGCTCATTAGTGCTGGTCTGTCAATCATTTGCACATGTTCATTACTCCTGGTCTGTCAATCATTTACACAAGCTCATTAGTCCTGGTCTGTCAGTCATTTACACAAGCTCATTAGTCCTGTTGTGTCAATCATTTGCACAAGCTCACTAGTCCTGGTCTCTCAATCATTTACAAAAGCTCATTAGTCCTGGTCTGTCAATGATTTACACAAGCTCATTAGTCCTGGTCTCTCAATCATTTACAGAAGCTCATTAGTCCCGGTCTGTTAATCATTTACACAAGTTTATTATTCTTGGTCTGTCAATCATTTACACAATCTCATTAGTCCTGGTATGCCAATCATTTACCCAAGCTCGTTAGTCCAGGTCTGTCAATCATTTACACAAGGTCATTAGTCCTGGTCTGTCAATCATTTACACAAGCTCATTAGTCCTGGTCTCTCAATCATTTACAGAAGCACATTGTCCTGGTCTGTTAAGCATTTACACAAGCTCATTATTCTTGATCTGTCAATCATTTACACAATCTCATTAGTCCTTGTATGTCAATCATTTACACAAGCTCATTATTCCTGCTCTGTCAATCATTTGCACATGCTCATTAGTCCTGGTCTGTCAGTCATTTACACAAGCTCATTAGTAATGGTATGTCAATCATTTACACAAGCTCATTAGTCCTGGTCGGTCAATCATTTGCACAAACTCATTAGTCCAGCTGTGTCAATCATTTACACACGCTCATTAGTCCTTTTCTGTCAATAATTTACACATGTTCATTAGTCCTGGTCTGTCAGTCATTTACACAAGATCATTGGTCCTGATCCGTCAATCATTTACACAAGCTCATTAGTCCTGCTGTGTCATTCATTTACACAAGCTCATTAGACCTTGTCTGTCAATAATTTATACAAGCTCATTAGTCCTGGTCTGTCAATCATTTACACAAGCTCATTAGTCCTGGTCTCTAAATCATTTACACAAGCTCATTAGTCGTGGTCTCTCAATCATTTACACAAGCTCATTAGTGCTGGTCTGTCAATCATTTACACAAGCTCATTAGTGCTGGTCTGTCAATCATTTACACAAGCTCATTAGTCCTGGTCTCTCAATCATTTACACAAATTCATTATTCCTGGGATGTCAATCATTTACCCAAGCTCATTAGTCCTGGTCTCTCAATAATTTACACAAGCTCATTAGTCCTGGTCTCTCAATCATTTACAAATGCTCATTAGTCCTGGTCTGTCAATCATTTACACAGGCTCATTAGTCCTGGTATGTCAATCATTTACACAAGTTCATTAGTCCTGGTCTCTCAATAATTTGCACAAGCTCAATTGTCCTGGTCTGTCAATCATTTACACACATTCATTAGTCCAGGTCTGTCAATCATTTGCACAAGCTCATTAGTCCTGGTCTGTCAATCATTTACACAAGCTCATTATTCCTGGTCTGTCAATAATTTGCACATGCTCGTTAGTCCTGGTCTCTCAATCATTTACACAATTTCATTAGTCCTTCATTAGGTGGGTTATAAGCTGCTACCCTTTTCCCTCTTGCTTTCAATATTTCCTGTGAGCATCAAAATTTTTAAGCAGTAAATCTAGATATATATACCGTCCTGAATAATCGAGAAATATTAGGAAAATATGCCTCCCCCGGTAAGATTCGAACATGCGTCCTCTAGGGAAAACCTTCAACTGATCTGACATGTGACAACAAAGAATTCGCAGTTAGGCAAAGCTCAAATTAAACCTTTAAACAACTAAATTAAGTATATATCAGAGTTAATCAATTTCATAACATTTCGTAAAATCAATTATCTTTGTTTACATTTTTTACATTAGGATAGGAAAAGAGAGCAGATAATATTACGAAATATCAGTAAATTGTGTGTTTACAGGATTGATGTGAGCTTTGTCTAATGGCAGATCCTTCATGCTCGAGTGGTCTAAGACCCGTCTCTAGGGAATGCATGTTAGAATCCTGCCTAGGGACGCATATTTTCCTAACAACACTTTCCTGAAGACACCGAAAGTTAGAAACCTGGGTAAGAACTCGTTTAAAAATGAAAAATATTCAAATGTTCTTCAATATAATTGTATTGAACACTTTTTAATACAACAGTGTGCTGGTCTAATTTAATTATGACCAAAACCTAAATAATCAAGTATTTTTTATAATCATATCGCCACAAGCAAGGCAGTTTACTGTCAATGTTGTGCGGGGTGGGAGGGGGTTACATAGGAGGAAAGTTATGAGAAAGAGTGACAGGTTATAGGGGGTGTCAGGAAATGGGTGAGAGAAGGGTGAGAATACTGATGAGAGTGGAGTGGACGTAGAAAGAATCATGAGAGAAAGGATGCAAGTCAGTGAGATACGAGATGACTATTGACTTTACATTTAAATTCTTGGAGATTGTAGCAGTTGGGGAAGCAAGTATGTGGAAGAGAATTCCACAGGTGGAAAGTGCAAGAAAAGAAGCTGATGGAGTAGAATTTGCATTTACATTTTATTGGTTTTACAGTAAAAGGGTGGGACCTAGTTGCTAAGCTTGTGGCTTGAGTAAATTCATATATAGGGGGCACCAGTGAGCTAAGTTCATCAGAGCAGAAGCCGTGAAAGTATTTGTAGAAAAGACACAGGGAAGCCACATTGCGGCAGTGAGAAAGTGACTGTATCTAAGCTGCCAAGTCGGGATCTATAACATTATAGATTCTACGTTGGATTTTGTCAAGGACCCCTAGCTGGATAGCAGAAGCACCCGATCATACATGGCCGCAGTATTCAATGTACGGGGGGGGGGGGGTGGTAGATTTATATATGTACAGGACTGTTTCAGACGGGAAAACCTTCCTAGCCCCACACAAAGAACCGTCCTTCTTAGCAGCGGATTTAGCTATAGATTCTATATAGTCATATATATATATATATATATATATATATATACTGTAATGGTTGTTACAATGTTTTTTAAATTCATAGTATCACTACACAAATATTTTTCATGCTTCGAAGCCAGCCCATTATGTTTTTGGCTTCTTCCTCAGGTGATTTTTTAGAAATGAGAATTATCTAGTTGAAAAGCCAGTTTATTTGTGTTGGATTTGTTATTTTTGGGTGTTAGAGGGGTTGGTCTGTATTTTGAGTTCTGTTGACCTTTTTAAGGTCTTAGGGTCAAGTGTTTGTTTTTGGCAGAGTTCAGGATAGGTTAACCTATTAATCTTGAGAGGGCTGATGCTGCTGGCACCTGCCTTGCTTGTTGTTATTTGGTTTAGGTGTTGGTAGATGTTGTTTTGTTTTGGGATTGGTTTCTCCTAAATTTAATGTATGTTATTTTGTATTGGGGTGTGTGCTTTTTTTTGTTTGTTCTTTTTGTTTGTTTTTTATAAAATATATATATTTTTTTTTTACAAAATATATCTTTCATAAAAAAATATTTTATAATATTCCATAATATTTAAACTATTTTATAATATAATAAAATATAATATTTTATAATATTAAGAAATATATTTCTTTTATAGAAATTTATCCTTTACACAACATATTTTACAAATATAAAATATATTTTTTAATTTATCTATCTACTATTCTGCTGCAACTGCATTATTTTTAGTTGGTATTGTATAGGGTTTGTTTTCCTTTTCTGTTTATTTATAGGGTTGGTTGTGTGTATTTTTTGGTGTTTTTTGGGGGGGGGTTCTGGTTGGGGTTTATTTTGTTTACTTAAATTTTATCAAGAAATATTTGCAATTAAAAAATATATTTTATATTTATAAAATATGTTGTGTAAAGGATAGATTTCTATAAAAGAAATATATTTCTTAATATTATAAAATATTATATTTTATTATATTATAAAATAGTTTAAATATTATGGAATATTATAAAATATTTTTTTATGAAAGATATATTTTGTAAAAAAAAATATATATATTTTATAAAAACAAATAAAAAGAACAAACAAAAAAAAGCACACACCCCAATACAAAATAACATACATTAAATTTAGGAGAAACCAATCCCAAAACAAAACAACTAATACTAACCCCTAAACCAAATAACAACAAGCAAGGCAGGCTCCAGCAGCATCAGCCCTCTCAAGATTAACCTATCCTGAACTCTGCCAAAAGCAAACACTTAACCCTAAGACCTTAAAAAGGTCAACAGAACTCAAAATACAGACCAACCCCTCTAACACCCAAAAATAACAAATCCAACATAAATAAACTGGCTTTTCAACTAGATAATTCTCATTTCTAAAAAATCACCTGAGGAAGAAGCCAAAAACATAATGGGCTGGCTTCGAAACATGAAAAATGTTTGTGTAGTGATACTATGAATTTAAAAACATTGTAACAACCATTACAGTATAACGCTCTACATTTGTATCGAGCACTCTTTATAAAAGTAAATGCACAAACAAAAGGTTAATAAACCTACGAGTTCAACATCTTAGTTACAATATATATATATATATATATATATATATATATATATATATATATATATATAAATATTTATACATATATATATATATATATAAAACAAAGGGTGGATGTGAGTACAGTTAGAAGGTTGGTAATGAGTTTCAGTGGTGGCAACAAGGATATCTGTGACAAGATCCAGCGTGTCATTTCGCTACTTTTAGTTTACGTGGATATAGTTATAAGGCATTACTTTCGGAATATCACACGCATACGGCAATAATATTTAATGAGGTGAGCGATCATAAAAATAAAATTATTATTATTATTATTATTATTATTATTTATTATTTATTATTTTTAATCTTTTATTCGTATTCATTTTTAATCTTTTATTCGTATTCATTTTTAATTTTTTTTATTTCCAAGTTTTGATTTTAAAATACTAGTTGAGAATTACATTGCATAAAATAAACATAAAAATTTTAACTAATCATATTGCTACAATTGCCATGCAAGAAACTTAATTGATTTATTATATGTACTTTTGTTTTGGAATTTTAATCCAATCGTCATGCATGCAATTAGAGTTCATTTAGTAAAATATAGAATTAATAAAAATATAAATCCACTTTTTTTTTCTTTCTGAACCATTTTTCCCTCGTCACACTGGGTGTATCGAAGGTTTGTGGATATGTGTTAAGTATGTTAAATTTTCAATGTTGCTATCTTTACCAATAAGTACGACATTTCTTCTGTTCTTTTCTGCTTATCTCCCTTCTTTTTTTTTCTCCTCGTTATCTTCTTCCGTCTTCTTTTTCTATTTCTTTTTCTTTCTCCATTATCTTTTTCTTCTTTTCCTCTTCCTTACTTGCCTTTCTCTTCTTCTCCATATCTCCCCAACTCTTTTTCTCCTCCTCCCTCGACTTATTCTCTTCCTTCTTTTCCGCTTTTCTTCTGTATATTTTACTATTCCTTTCTAATCCTCCTTCTTCTCCTTCCATTGTTGCTTCACTAGACATTTTTCTCCATTTTCTCTTTTTCTTTCACGTTTATACACATTATGACAATCCAAAACACAATTCTCATAATATTTACGGCAAAATCATCACATAAAAAATCGTACGTGCAAATTTGATACTCAGTTAATAAAATTGGATCCCATTTGCTAACACTATCCTTTATACTAATTCATGACAATCATTTCAAATAGCAAAATATTGCATAATTTTTCCCAATCAGCGACGAAGTGTTGGCTATATTTTATTATCCAAGTTACTTGCTTATATAGAAACTTCTTTGAAAGTATTATGACAAGGCTTCTACAGTGAAATCTAAAAATATATAAAAGTTATAAAAGAAGCTGATTTTCATAAGCAATTTGTAGAAAGGAATCTCATTAAAAAATTGAAAAAATTAAATGAAATATAAAACTATATCCAAAACAATCATTAATTATATACGTTATATAGATTGAAAGGAATTTTTTTAATAAACCCTCCGAGTAAAATTTTCTAAAATAAAATATATCAAACATTTATTCCCATAAACCAGGTTGTGCAATAAGTCAACTGACTATATTGCCATTTAGTACGGTGTCCAAAGACGTATCAAAATGTATCGGACGTATTATAAAATTAAAACAACAATACATGTCGATACGGGATTTCATCTTCTTTGTAATAGTCCTTTTCTGAATCCCCGCACTTTATCTGGCGTTGTTTCCATTAATGGAACTTCTTTTCTGGAAATAGCAAGCAAATATTTTTCTTGGATTTCCTCAGCGTCTTGAAATCTTGTTCTCTTCAAGTGGGATTTGAGTTTTGAAAAGAGGAAAAAGTTGCAAAGTCTGGACAATATCAAAAAATATACACCCACTTTTTTTTCTGAACAATTCTTCCCTCATCACACTGAGTGTATCGAAAGTTTATGGATGTGTTAAGCATGTTAAATGTTCGAAGTTGTTATCTTTACCCGTAAGTACATGTCTTCTGTTCTTTTCTGCTTATCTCCCTTTTAATATTTTTCTCCTCGTTATCGTCTTCCGTCTTCTTTTTCTTTTTCTTTTTTCTTTTTCTTTGTAGGAATGAACCAAAATGACCTCAGGTCAGATACTACTACCATGCAGAGAATACATTGTTTCTTTTACCCTCTCTGTCTCTAAATAACTCCCAAGAACTAAGATACCCAAATCTATTCCCTTTTCTTTCTCTGCTACTATTTCTCTTTCCCCTACTCTCTCTATCTACCTGACCCATGCTTGACCTAAAGGATTGGCCAGTCCCTCTCTGGCTTCTAAGCAGGCAACATGTGTTCTGTTGCCAGCAGACACTTAACACGAAAGTATGTAAAAATAAGAAAATAAAATATTCCTCTCAACGCTAATATTTGTATCCACTTCTTTGTCAATTATACCCACAAAGATACCAAATATTACATCTTCTTTTCCTCTTTCTTACTTGCCTTTCTCTTCTTCTCCATCTCTTCCCCAACTCTTTCTCTCCTCCTCCTTCCACTTATTTTCTTCCTTCTTTTTCTTTTTTCTTCTGTTTATTTTATTATTCCTTTCTAATCCTCCTCTTTTTTATTTTATTCCTGGTAGATGTTCTCCTCGGGCAAAATCTGTTGCACAAGCCATGATCCTTAATGGAATCTCAGTGATGGAGTGAGATGACCACACTCTACACACTTTCTTTAAAAGAACTGCTATAAAAAAAAAACGGAAGTGAGCGATGACGTCATAACTTAGTGCGCTTGCGTGAAAGTATTCATGGTCAGTCTGTGCTAAGCAACCTCACTCTGCTTACTTACGCCACGTTACCGTTGAAAGAATACCGATACTTTTTTATGTCACCCCGTAAATTCACAGGAACGTTCTGGAAAATATGTATGTGTAATGATTTAAGTAAATATAATTGTCATGGGTTAGAGTCAGGTTTTGTGCTAATACAAAAACTTGAATTAAGGCTTTTACTAATATGTATGTAAATTGATTAACACGCTTGTTCCTCCATTAGCTAGTAAGTTTATTTCAATGAAAGGGAATACCTTGTTTATCTGTAATATTTTTTATTTGTACTCCCTTACTTCTTTAAAATTTGACCTGAATCTTATGGTTGTTATTGCAATACGCTGGTTAGCTGAAATATTTAACAATGTTATATGGGATTTTCCACGAGTATTTCTTAGTCATGGAAGTAGCAATAGATTTATTCAATCATTATATGAAGAATTAGGAACCATCAGAAAATTTCAATATATGCAACTTTCATTAAAAATAACTGACAAGGTGCTGTGGTTAAGTTTTTTAAATAATTTTTATGTGATCTTATAATTTATTATTTTTAATTGAATATATTCAGTTAAAACTAAAATAAGAATTCATCCTTGATAATGGCTAACAGTATAGCCAAAAGTGCTTGGATAGATAAGACATTCAAACAAATTTTATATAATTTATGTACGGAAAAGAAAAGAGTATAAGATTACATGAAAAATTATATAAAAATAACTTAAACACATTATATTTGTCATTTTTAATGAAATTTGCATAAAAGATGGATTGCTGCCTAAATTCACAATTATATATATATATATATATATATATATATATATATATATATATATATATATATATATATATATTCAGATAAAACTTAGTGGGGAAATAGCCATTTTCAACATGTCATTTTAAGACATGCATTCTTCAACTCCTTATAAACAGAGAATGAAAAAAATTATAAGTCCAGAGGTTAGTTTAGGTAAAGAAAGTAGTTGGGATGTATTGGTTTTCATTGGGTTGATAAAAATAGCACATTCGATTTTATACTTATAACGAACTTTCAAAAAAAAAGTCAAATCGAAAAAAAAACGTACGATATAAGCTCCCGAAGATTGCTGAAAAATGCACGAAACTCAGAGGCGTGCGTAAACCGTAAGATAATATGTATATTTATTAATATATATTGTTTGCTCTGTTACACAACATTGAGCACTCACCATTCACACCTGGTTAATATTTATATATTGATGTGTATATACGCGTATACACCTATATATATATATATATATATATATACTTATTTACCTCTATATATATATATATATATATATATATATATATATATATATATATATATATATATAAAAATGAAATTTGAGCACTGTAGCTATTGGGCGCGTAATATGATATGCGCTAAAATGACTGCCTTCTTCCACCGAACGCCCCGTGGCCCAGGGGTAGAGTCACCGACTGACGCCAAATCGGTCGGGTTTCGAGCCTGGGTTTTGTAGCAATCGGAGTCTAACCGTACTGAGGAGCTGTAATACAGCGAAACAGATCTGTCTGCGGATGACAATATATATAGATAATAAAAAGAGAAACCGCAAGTATTCTTTTAGAAAATATATATATATTTTTTTTTTTTTATAAGTGTTTCACCCCGAGCAAGGCATGTCACTGCCACTACTGTGCAGGGGGCTACGTAGAGTGGAGAAAGGCTGGTTAAATATAGGAAATAACAGAGGGTGGGTGATAGGCGGGTGAGGATACCGAGAATGAGGGTTGGGTAGATGAGAGTGTTGTGAGAATAGTTGGGAGTTAGTGTGATAGGAGGTGTCTATTGACCCTACATTTAAACACCTGGTATTGTTCTAATTTTTTTTTTTCTATTCTGCTACACGTGTTTCTGGTTTCGCGACCATTGTCATATGCCTTCCTCGACGATAATCACGCCGATTCAGGGATACCTACATTATCCCCATCTCTGGACACATACGAGTTATCTCTCCAAGATCATGACAAATGGACAACAATAAACAAAATAAATAAAATCACTGTTCGAACGATATGATCGAAATGTAATCTTCCCAGGTCCGCTTCTTTATCAACACATGCACATTCAAGGATGAACAACAAGGCAAAATGGTTTTTGGTATAAAATTTTAATACGTGAAAAAAATATTAAAATAAAAAAAATATAAATCTGAGTAAGAATGTCCCATGACCTGAATCTCAAAACTTATGTTGGGATACCAAATTGGTCGAAATAACAAATTACGACGAATATTGATAAATACGAATGAATGCGAATGAATACGAATGCAGAAGATTAACACATTCAAAAATGGGATAAGATTTATATAATATTATTTAAACATGTGACATGGTGTTTGCGATGACATAATATTCGTGGATGTATGTGTATATTTCTAACACGGGTCCAAGAGTATAATAACTTATCTTTATGTTCATATATATATATATATATATATATATATATATATATATATATCTTCTTTTTTTCTTCTTTGTTCTTCTTTTTTACACAAACTCCGATTCAAATATTGCCCGGCTGCAATAAATGTATCTCCAATCTTCTTTACTTCTTTCTTCAAACGAATGTTGTATTTTCAGCAGAGAAATATCACTACAAATTTCTTCTCTTCACTTGGTTTCTTTATCTGAACGTTATCTTCTCTGCGTCAACATCTTTCTTCCTTGATGAACAATTCGGTCTATTTTTTTCTTATTATTTTAACGAATAAAAATATATACACTTATAATTCTTATCCGGAGTTGCTGAGATGAATTCGTCGATTTACGTCATTATAACAATGCACCTTCTCTTTCTATACACTTGTTACTAAGGGTATTTGGTTCAGTCAACTTTTGCCCTGCTATCCCAAAATGACTCTAGGCTCCCACGTGACTATTCTCTGTTGTCAAGCGGAGACTAATCTTAGTATATGTGTGTAACTATGTGTGTGTGCCTGTCTGCATTCGTAACGCCGTCTTCAGGCAGTGTTTGTCAGCAATCGTCGTGTTTGTGACGGTCGCGAGACCAGAAACACGTATTAGCAGAATAAAAAATAAAAAAATAAAAATTAGAACAAGATATATTTTCGAAATTTTCGAAAGGAACACTTCCGGTTTCTCTTTTTATTAAAAATATAGTGTTCTCTTGTTGGAACCACGGTAGCATTCCAGTTATATATATATATATATATATATATATATATATATATATATAGGATCCCTAATAGCTTAAGAGATAGGTGTAATCTATGCTTGACAGAAAAAATTAAAATTTTAAAATTTCAAGACCAAAATATTCTTCTTAACAAACGAAGTGAGATCATAAGTATGTGTCGCCATATAAATAAATATAAATTACAATAATTAGGAATATAAATTACAATAATTATCCTATTCACCCAGTTAGTCCCTATAAAGAAATTGCAAAAATCTTTTTAAATTTGACCTAGCAGTTACCTACACACCACTTACCCTGCCAAGCCTAGGGTTAGGCCACATACCTCCCACTACTAAGGAAGAATTACTACTAGCTCCGTCCCCCTGCTCAAGCCAAAGAAAAACAAATACATTCCAACCCCTTCCTTTACCTAAACTAAACTCTGAGCTTAGAATTATATTCATTCTCTGTTTAGAAGTGGTCGAAGAATGCATACCTTAAAGTGACATGTTGAAAATGGCTATTTCCCCACTAAGTGTTATCTGAATTTACAGATATATATATATATATATATATATATATATATATATATATATATATATATTAATACAGGTTTCATAGAATAATATAGACAAGTTCTGCCTATTTATTTTGTGTAAGATCCGTTCGTATGATCTGATTAGCTTGATAGTGTTATCATGGAAAGACGACAAGAAATCGCAATAATTGTTGATTTTTTTATCAGGTCTGAGCTTTATATACTAACTATATATATATATATATATATATATATATATATATATATATATATATATATATATAGTTAGTTAGTTATAGTTGCGTTAAAAACATAAATAAATATATTTCAAGACATAATGCTATGATATCAAATAAATATTTGGCCCATATAAACAAGATCTGTCACCCTAGTAATAGCAAAAATGATCCTTCTAAAAATAATTGCAACTGCCGAAAAAATAAAACCTGTTCATTGAATGGCCAATGTATATCCGAAAGTATTAGTTATAGAGCTCGAATTCATTCGGATGATAATGATGTTAAATTTTAGTTTGGGAGCAAATCTAACAGGTGGAAGTTAAGATTTAACAACCACATGTTGTCTTTAAACAAAAGTAAATACATCAAAAGTGCTGTTTTCTGCGCATGGCACTTAACTGACTGACTGAATGTGCATTCAGTCAGTCAGTTAAGTGCCATGCGCGATACAGGCTTTGGGCGATCATGTCTCTTTCGAGACATGACTGACTGGGCAGAAGATTATACCGCAGTAGGTTGCCATTGCTTTCTGCGGTAGACTGGTTGCCGACCAAGGCTATAGAACCCAATCTGTCCTATTATTTAACCCATAACTGGAGGGAAGAGACGGATTAATACCTTTCCCAAAGGTATTTGCGCGTAAGTGAATGCAAGGAATTCAGCTGGAATTCGAACTCGGTTCCCCGATTCTTCGTTCCGAGTCGATATCCACTGCACTACAATGCACATCGTTGTCATCTCAAAAATCAAAATTAATAAGCAAAGTGATTTAATGACCACATGCTGTCAAAGAAAAAATACTTACTTAAATTCTTAGAACCTTATTGATATTGATCCCTCTTTACGTTTGCCTCTTTCTTTCTTTCTTTCTTTCTTTCTTTCTTTTCCTTTCCTTGCAATATTACTTTTAACAATTATGAATTAAACCCCTTTTATTTTTCTCCTTACAGTTTTCATTCTTAATTCTAAATTATACCTCTTAATTTTTTTTCATTTTTCATTTTTTGTTAATTTAAAATTTTAAAATTTTATAATTCTAAAATTTTAATTTTACCTACATTTTATGTAATATTTAAATATTTAAATTTTAAAAACTCATTATTTCCGCGCCTTTGATTTTTTCTTCATTTTATTCTTTTTATTTTAATTTTTAATTTAAATTTTTATCCACATGTAACCGTAAATTTTTAATCTTGTTATTAAAAAAGCAGTAAGTTAACTTTATAAGATTTAATTCCCATAAACATCAAGTGAACTTAAAATCAAATCTATTAATCTGTCAGTTTGAAATATGCACTTGATGATTGCATAGCACATGAAACTCCGAGTCTTGCCATAGACGTAGGATAATATATATATAAGAATGGTAGATTTTGAAAAACAGTAGCTACTCTGGCATCTATGCATCATTCATTCAGCAATGAATTACAACACTCTCAGCTATTGGGAGAGTATAATGATAATATACACGCTAAAATGTCTACTTCCTTCTACCAAGCGCCCGTAGCTCAGAGGTGGAATCGTCTACTGACTCCAATTCGGTCGGATTTCAATCCTGGGTAAAAGCAATCGGCTGTCTAACCGTACTGATGAGCTGTGATACAGCGAAACAGATCTGTCTGAGAATGACTATAGATAGATAGATAGATAGATAGATAGATAGATAGATAGATATGCTATTAAATATAAGAGACAATGAATGTCTATTATGTTTAATCATGAGCCGTTCTAAACGTCGTATTTTGGCTTTAATTTCAGTTGAAAATAAAGACAAAAATTCTCCAACATTTGGATAATTATTTATTGGTTTTCTTCTAAGCTTTCGGCTCACATGAGCCATCTTCAGAGATGTAGTTTAGATGTTGGAGAATTTTTGTCTTTATTTTCAACTGAAATTAAAGCAAAAATACGACGCTTAGAACGGCTCATGATTAAACATAATAGGCATTCATTGTCTCTTATATTTAATAGCATATGTTTAGAAAATTACTTGCTGCCTCGATATACTAAATATATATATATTTATATATATATAGTAAGAAACTGCTTGAAATTATATATCCGTCAAACAAATGCAGTGTATCTGTTTTTATGTAAATTGAAAGTTATGAGGCTAGTGAATTCTTCGACTCTCGTACCGAGAAATATAATGTTATTGTTATTCGTTTTGTGTTTAATTTTCGGGTGTTACATGGAGAGTTTCTAAAGCAGGTCCTAAAACACTGTACTTCTTGTCAAATTTTACAGCCATTTTTCTAAAATTTCACTGTGTTTTCACATTCTTGAAACGTTTCTGATCTTATTTTAATAATTTACGAAACTTATAATAACCCGATTCACTTGTCGTTACCTAAGTGATTCTTATTTAATTCCTTCTTACGTGTTACTTTCCGAAGACTCCATGTCTGGCTTAACCCTCTAGGGCCATTCGTATCATATTAGTAAGGGGATCTGTTTATTACTTCATAACAATATAGAACTGATCCCCCACTTTATGACAAGTAGAAGCCTTAATCATATTATATTATTAACCCTCTAGGGCCATTCGTATCATCTTTGATACAGTATGAAAACAAGCCTTGAAAGAAATATTTTCCTGAAAATTTTTTTAAGAGAAATATGTTATAAATTTCAAATGAAAGCAGTACTGACTGCTCAGTCAATGAATACCAAATGTTTCCTTATAGAGAAATACCAAATGTTTCCTTATAGGGAAATACTGTATCAAATATGATACGAATGGCCCTAGAGGGTTAATTCATTATTATCTCAGAAATGGTTTTTTAATTCATTATTATCTCAGAAATGGTTTTTTAACCCTCTAGGGCCATTCGTATCATATTTGATACAGTATGAAAACAAGCCTTGAAAGAAATATTTTCCTGAAAAATTTTTTAAGAGAAATATTTTATAAATTTCAAATGAAAGCAGTACTGACTGCTCAGTCAATGAATACCAAATGTTTCCTTATAGGGAAATACCAAATGTTTCCTTATAGGGAAATACTGTATCAAATATGATACGAATGGCCCTAGAGGGTTAATTCATTATTATCTCAGAAATGGTTTTTTAATTCATTATTATCTCAGAAATGGTTTTTTAACCCTCTAGGGCCATTCGTATCATATTTGATACAGTATGAAAACAAGCCTTGAAAGAAATATTTTCCTGAAAAATTTTTTAAGAGAAATATTTTATAAATTTCAAATGAAAGCAGTACTGACTGCTCAGTCAATGAATACCAAATGTTTCCTTATAGAGAAATACCAAATGTTTCCTTATAGGGAAATACTGTATCAAATATGATACGAATGGCCCTAGAGGGTTAATTCATTATTATCTCAGAAATGGTTTTTTAACCCTCTAGGGCCATTCGTATCATATTTGATACAGTATAAAAACAAGCCTTGAAAGAAATATTTTCCTGAAAATTTTTTAAGAGAAATATTTTAGAAATTTCAAATGAAAGCAGTACTGACTGCTCAGTCAATGAATACCAAATGTTTCCTTATAGAGAAATACCAAATGTTTCCTTATAGGGAAATACTGTATCAAATATGATACGAATGGCCCTAGAGGGTTAACAGCGTATCTGCATCTAATAACTGAGTTCTTTTTTCGGCCGCATGGGAATTTTTATTTAACAAAAATCTAAAGGGTTCCTCCTTCTCTACAATAACAATATAATCAAAGCTGAAGAGGGAGAAGTGGATTCGTGTCTTAAGAATTAACCGCTGTTATGTTGATATCTGTTTAGGTGCTTTTACCTATTAAACCACCCACTAACCCTGATTTGTGCATCCTGCTAACAAATATCCAATTTTACAATCATTTATTTTGTTCTTTTGTTTGATATATTTCATATGAACGTCTAACCAATTAGTCAAAAAACCCCAAAGTCGTTCATTAACTGAAGCTAATTAGTCCCAATTTGTCAGCGGGTTGTATTGTTCGAGACACTCAACGGATGCTTGAAACCACGAATAGCATCAAACTTTAATTAGTCTATCTTTTACATATATATATATATATATATATATATATATATATATATATTTTTTCATTAAATAGAGCCGATAAGGAAAATTTAATTATTTTTTATTAAGTTTTACCAGAATCCTAACGTTTTTTCCATTTTGCAGGAGTAAGGAAGTACAAAGATTTTTCATGACTTTTCTTGTCCCAAACGCTTTCGGCGATTTCTATAGCCATTTTCAAGTTGCCTCGGCGATTGTGGGTTTTTTTTCAGTGTTTTGACAGCTACGCCTTAATTTATTTTCGTGTTTTTTTAATAGGAGCGTTCATTCCGAGTCTTCAAATGTTGATTGCGGCTAGAATTCGCTTGAAAATGTTTCTATTTTTAAAAAATCTTTTAACACTCCATTTTCCCTGTTAAATAATTTGAGGTTGACAATAAATTATGGAAAGCTTTTCTACTCCCTTACTCCTTCAAAACGGAAAAATGGAAGAATGCCGGAAAAAAAAACTTAATAAAAAATCAATTAAAACTTCTTTGTCAGCTGTATTTAATGACAAATGTTTGAATGAAAGATTGCTGCTCAAATATACATTAATATATATATATATATATATATATATATATATATAGAGAGAGAGAGAGAGAGAGAGAGAGAGAGAAAGAAAGAGAGAAAGAAAGAGAGAAAGTGTGTGTGTGTGTGTGTGTGTGTGTGTGTGTGTGTTTTACAGAATACAAAGGTCAGGGCCAGAATGGTCAGCGATTGGCTGGAGTGCCTCGTGAATGTGATATTCTGACAGATAAATTGCCTTTGACTGGGTTTTGAATATAAGTCCAACAGAAAGGCTTAAGAATTCTAAAACGTTGATATACCTTTGCACCCAGGTTCGCGATCGGCTAATACCACCCGTGACGTTATCCCTCTTATTGTCTGTTAGAATCCAAGCTGTCATTTAATAAACCGAATACCAAAAATAAATATTCCTTTTCGTTGATACCGTTTTATGTAGTAACGTGGATATCCATAGACGACACAGAACGCAACAGATTACTTATGATGCCGAGACCAGGATATAAAGAATTGACCTGTTAATGAAATTTGGGGAATAAAAAGACAAAATTTTAAAAATATTGCCAATAAGACTAATAACATATATTTTATATTAGTAGATCCTTTGGTTAAACCGAAGCATGGCGAGAAAGATTTTAAAGTCGGGATTGTTGGACACGCACGTTTCCTTTATCAAGGAAACATGAAATAAATAATGAAGTGGTACTTTCTTTACGAATAATTTCTTGCTGTTTTGTGTTTTGCTTTTCTTTTCTTTATCTTTTTTTTTTTTTGTTTTCCTTGGAGTAGATAGACTAAACTTTGGAGTAGATAGACTAAACTATCGCCCAGTTCATACTCCACTCACGTCTATTGAACAGGTGAAGAGGCTCATCCCTTGTTTCCTGTTTAGGATGCGGTTTCCGGTTTTCTCTTTTCCAATCTTTTCACTCTTTTTTTTTTTTTTCATTTGGAGTAGATAGACTAAACTATTGCCCGGTTCACACTCCACCCACATCTATTGAACAGGTGAAGAGGCTCATCCCTTGTTTCCTGTTTAGGATGCGTTTCCGGTTTTCTCTTTTCCAATCTTTTCACTCTTTTTTTTTTTTCATTTGGAGTAGATAGACTAAACTATCGCCCGGTTCACACTCCACCCACATCTATTGAACAGGTGAAGAGGCTCATCCCTTGTTTCCTGTTTAGGATGCGGTTTCCGGCTTTCTCTTTTCCAATATTTTTACTCTGACGTAGCCCCCTGCGCATCAGTGGCGTTATCGCCTTGCTTGGGGTGATATGATTAAAAAACAAATGTGTTGTATAACTGTAAGAAATTTGATAGTTTTGGCCTAGTAGCATATATGAAGCAATAGGGGGATTGTTAATGTTTATTGAATTGGCCTTGTGTCATACAATTCGCCTTCGGATCTCAGTGCCGCGCTCTCAGACTTCCATTAAAACACTTCCCAAGTACTTAAATTTTTGTACTTGCTTGATTTTAGTTTCCTCATTCTGTAATTGACATTTTGGGCTCCTCCATTTGATGATGACTATACATTCAGTTTTCTTGTAGCTTGTTTGTAGCCCCTTCTTTAGACTTTTTCATCAACCTTTTTTTAGGTCTTGTAGTTTTAGTTGGCCAAAATATCATCGCCACGTGCTGCTATGCTTCACTAAGTATCTGGATACGTCGAGGCATTTTCATCTTTCTAATTCTTGCACCTGCTTGAGTGTCTCCGCGCCTTTTTTGTATTATATGTCAAAACTCCAATAAAGTTAACCTATCAGTGTCAGAATTCCTTGCAGTATTTTTTCTGATTTTCCTATCACCTAAAAATTAAGACTAAAAAATAATGTATATCGCAGTAGGGGCAATAGCCTTCGCGATATTATACATACTGATATCTTAATGACGTTTGTTAGCATAATTCCTTGTTATAACTGTGTTTATTGCTGCAATCAAATGTGAAACCAATAAAATTTATATTCAATTTACGCAACGAATGTTCATGTGAGGCAAAAAGTCCTCTGAAAATAAATATCATCTACACCAAACTCCTCTCCCGAATATGACATGATGATTCTGGATGGGAATTTCTTTTTAAATATTTTTTAACAGAATAACAAAATTGTAAGAAGAAAAATATAAGTGAAATTTTGTTAACTGAACACTATAACATATTTGTGAGAAGGAAAATGTTTATTGAGAAAAGTATGTAGTTTTATCGTTAAAATTGTTTAAAGAGAAATGTAAGTATTTTTTTTAATCATATAACTCCGAGCAAGGCGGTAACGCCACTGATGTGCAGAGGGCTACATAAGAGTAAAATGATTAGAGGAGAATGAAGAGAAGGACGAACCAGTTAGAAAGGAGCAAGAGAAGGATAGGAATACAGGTATGATGACAGTTGCGGAGGTGAGAGAAAGGAAATGATCTACAGGACAGTGTGGAAAGAAGTAGGGTCAAGTAGTTAAGAGATGAGTATTGACCTTGCATTTAAATTCCTGGAGATTGAAGCCGTCAGGAAAGCAAGAATAAGGAAGCGAGTTCCACAGGCGGGAAGTGCGGTAAAAGAAGCTGCAGGAGTAGAATTGTCGTCTGCATTTAGTTGATCGAACTGTGAATGGGTGAGACCCAGTTGCCAAAAATGTCCACAGAAATTAAGAGTTCATAGTATCAAGTAGCTAAGTGTCCCTGCTGTATACTGATAGTCAGTCAGCTAAGTGCCATGAGTGAAACACGCTTGAGCGATCGAAAGAGACATGACATGACTGGATTATCCTGCAGTAGGTTGCCATTGCTTTCTGCGGTAGACTGGTTGCCAGCCAAGGCTATAGAACCCAATCTGTCCTGTTATTTAACCCATAACTGGAAGGAAGAGACGGATTAATACCTTTCCCAAGGGTATTTGCGCGTAAGTGAATGCAATGAATTCAACTGGAATTCGAACTCTGCTCCCCGATTTCTCCTTCCGAGCCGATATCCACTGGACCACAACGCACATACTGATAGTAGTAGTATTTAAAGAGTTATGTTCATTCCCCTTTTTAGTAGGTTGACGATAGGGTGAGAATGAAGGTAAAACAAATAAAGGAATTGTACTTAGAGTGTCCTGTTGTTGTTGTTGTCGTTTTCTTTGGCGGCGTGGAGCAAAAATGAAGAAAAGGAAAATTGGAAGAAAAGGTCGAACGAATCTGTGACACACCCTTACGTCTGGGTCGGCTTCTCGAAATGTCTCGAAATGTCTTCTGTTACATTTAAGGTCCGTCAACTAACCATGCTGGACTGAACTTGACCGGTCAGCGAACGTGGTTTAAATAGTGAAGATTATCATGTTGCCGGCTTCAGCAAGCATTTTCAGCTCTAGGTGTGAAAAAGCATCATATATCAATTTTCGAATTTCTATCCACTCACGATCCAGAATTTTCTTTTCACATTGACTTGTGAAATTTGCCTTGGTCTGGGTTTTTCCAACATTTTTTTTTAGTTGTTTTCATCCACTTTTTCCGGTGTGTAATTTTACTCTGTGTGTTTTAGTTAACTGTTGGATGATATAGGATTTGTATCCTATAAATCTAGCTAATTCAGCATTAAAACGATGCGATATAGTTGCCAATCTTAAATATCATGCACTTTAGGCACCATGAATGAAAGTTCCTTAGAGCAACTACCATTAAATTATATGTAGATAATACAGAAGGAAGCCATGACTGAGATAAAACACCCTATTCAGCAACTTACTAGCAATGCCTTCGGTGACGTTGGAACCATGCATATCAGCAGTTACCGTTTCATTTCGTTGACATGGAGAAGAGGGGCCAGCTGCATAGTTAACAGTCTGTGCATGGAAGGGACGGTAAGTAGCCATCTAGACATTGCCTAAAACATCAAGCAGGGTCTTTTGAGACTTGCGGATCCCTAACTAATACTACATGACATAAAATATATCTTGATAATATTGTCAGTCGTTAGTTTTCAAGTGTTGCAGCAACGTTCACATTAGTGCACTGGCCATGCATGAGCTTTAGACGGTGAGGCATGCTGGGATAAAATTCAGTGTGGAGAAACAAGCCAAAGAAAGCCAGTGCTTTTTCAAGTGCTCTGGACAAAGATATGCTCTTTTTCAAAGTTTTATTTGAGAGGGCTCGGCTTATGGGTCTTACACGAGGCTCGTTGTCATTCTACAGAATTTGACTGAAGTGCGTTGACAATAAAATAGATTATATTTTTTTTTAAAATAGTTGCAAAAAATAACTGTTCTTTTTTTTAATCATCTCACCCCAAACAAGGCATTCTACTGCCACTGTTGCGCAGGGGGCTACAGAAGGGAAAAGTGATAAGAAAGACGGGTTAGTTATAGGAAATATCAGGAGGAGAGTAATAGACGGACGAGGATACCGAGGATGGGGGTGGAGTAGATGAAAAAAGAGCTTGTGAAAATGGATGCTAGTTAGTATGATAGGAGATGTCTATTGACTTTACATTTAAATTCCTGGAGACTGTAGCTGTCGAGGAAGCAAGTATATGGAAGGGAATTCCACAGGTGGGAAGTGCGTGAAAAGAAGCTGTTAGAGTAGAAATTGCGGTTACATTTTGTCGGTTTCACTGTAAAAGAGTGGGACTTAGTTGCTAATCTAATAGCTAGTGTAAATTCATACCTAGTGGGCACCCGTGATCTAAGCTCATTGGAGCAGAAACCGTGAAAGTATTTATAAAGGAGGCACAGAGAAGCCACGTCACGCCGGTGAGAGATCACATTACAGATTCTCCGTTGGATTTTGTCAAGAACCCCGAGGTGAATAGCAGGGGCACCCGACCGGATGTGGCAGCAGTATTCAATACACGTGGTTTTACATTTACATTTAACTTAGAGAATTATTGACTTACGTACGTATTCATATGCTTAGGATGTAATTTTTCCAAACTATTAAAATCACCACGATATATTGTAGATTAGATTTCAGGTGTTTACGGTGTATATTTATCAATTCCTGAAATTTCCACCAATTTTATTGTGCAAATACCCGAGATGTATGTGGACATGACTGAACTGTGATGTAATATCAGTCCTCCTATGTGGCAGTGAATGCTGGACAATCTCTTCACATATGAAGAAGAGACTCGAAACAACAGAAAGATGGTCCTACAGAAAGATGTTGAGAATATCATGTACCGAACATGCGAGCAACGACGACGTTCTCTAGACAGTGAAAACATAAAGACGCGCATACTTAACATCAGAAAGAAACAGTTTAAATTTCTCGGGGGCATAGAGAGGAAAGAAGGTTTGGAAAATCTGATTATCATAGGACAGACTGAAGGTAAGAGGGATAGAAAAAAAAAGAAACCGGAAACCTATCTAGCGAACTCGAGTAAATGGACGGCAGACGAAGGTTTAGACGAAATAACAAAAAAAGTTATTAAGAGCTAGGACAGGAAATTGTGGAGAGCCATAATCGCCAACGTCCTGAAGGACACGATTAATAGAAGATATCATAAATATTGCCGAATAAAATTTTATATAGTGTGTGATAATGAAAATGTTAACATTAGCTGTTTCCTTTTCAGGAAACATTCGACATTCATTGATCAATCAGCTAATATTAGTTTTGGTTGAAATTTATAAAAGATTTCGATTAAAACAATTTTTCAGGAAAATAGTTTTCTCAAGTTCAGTTAATGTTATTGCTCTTTTTGGTGTTGATGGGAGTTCAATTCCTAATCTTTTGTTTGAAGTAGTGTGGAATATTAAAATTTTGATTATGCCATTATTTTCTCTTCAAATCACTTGTGCTATTCATTTTAGTTATTGCTGTTGTTGAATGTATTCAAGTGATGTGGATTCTGTTATCTAGTACAGTTCTTTGATTGTAGTTCAGTAACTAGGTTCGAAGAAGGATGGTCCTCTCTAAAACCTACAGGTTTCATTCACCTTTAGGTGAATGAAACCTGTAGGTTTTAGAGAGGACCATCCTTTTTTTATCTATTTTTAATCACCTATTTGCGAAAATGGTTCTATACAGTTGACAGTTTAGACATTTCTGAACAATTTTTGTTTCACGTATGGTATCCATATGAACGTCTGCAGCTAACTAGACTATTTAAGAATATGACTTATGTTTTCCTGTTAATATTTCAGTTTAGTAGAAATTTACGGTGTTCGGTAAAACTATCCCAAGCGTAGTATCTTTGATGCATGCAATGTCTTTTTCGAGTATTCATGTAACTTTTAAAATTAACCACATTAAATTTAGAGATTTACTTCTAGATTGGATACGAGTGAAGGTAAAAAGACTATTTTGTGCTGATATTTAGCATATAACAGGCGTGTGAGAACCAATTTCCGTTTCTGTGTCATTGTAAAAACAACCACTTTAAATTTAGAGTTTTCCTTCTCAACTGGCTACCAACTAAGGCTAAAAATCACATTTTGAACTGATACCTTGCATATAACAGGAAAGTAGAAGAAAAGATACTTAGCATATAACAAGAATTAGGTGGACTGTTTTCACTTTGTGAAGCTTTGAAAAAGAACGACTTTAAATTTAGAGTTTTACTACTAGACTAGCTACTAGCCAAGGCTAGTAAAATCAGTTTGATAATTAGAATATAACAGAAGTGTGGGGAACTGATTTCACTTCCCGTGTGATATAACATTAAGCTGTTTCACACAGCTTATGTAAGCAACGTGTAATTAGAAAAGAAAATAAATAATTATGAAGCTGACTTATTAGATGACCCATATTTATCTCTTTGTATCAAAATTAAAACCATGCTGAGTAAATAATTAAATATGAAAATGGACATTCGTATGCTATTCACGTTTCAATGACAGAAAAAAGTCATGCATAATTTTAAAGGATTTAATTTTAAACTTCGTGTTCTTTTAAATATTTTGCATGAAAAGCGTCCAGTTTAATTTAAGCCACAACCAATCAGCTTCTCAGGAATAATGAATGTTTTTCCATATATTCCTTCTTTGATAAACATAAAAGCTAACAAATCGAATGAGAAAATTGCTTTAGCTTCCAGTATAGAAATATGAATATTCAAATACATCAGTTCGAATAAACTTCTATAGAGAAATGATTGGTCAGATATTTTTATTGATCAACAGTCTTCCCATTTTAAGGATCTCATAAACTGATATTTTAATCACAGTCGCATTAACTTCACGTCTAAACTACATACACACACACACACACACACACACACGCATATATATATATATATATATAAACTTATTTATAAACTTTGTCTGTGTGTGTGTATGTGTGTGTCTGTGTGTGCCCGTTACCTATAGACTCCGAAACGGCTGAACCGATTTTCTTGTACTATAAGCGTCTGCAAGTGTTCTTAGCTAGGTTTTCTGTCTAGGTACCCCCGATAAATATCGAAAATCGATAATCGAAAAAATCGGGTTCTAGAAGGAGTGGTCCGATTTGAATCAAATTTGATACACTCATAGACAAAGACATAAGAAACGATATTCAGAACTTTCAAGGTTGCAGTTTTACAATAGTGCAGAAAATCGATAATATATATATATAAAAGGCAAAATGTTTGTGTGTATCTGTTTATCTGCCTGTATGTCTGTATTTTTTTCAGCCCTTTTATTTTAGTTTTTGCTTTGGGTTTGGCTCTAAGTAGGTATAATTGTAGTTCTTAGTCTCAGCCATAATACCATTTACTCAGAGGACTTATTTAGCCTTCAAAATTCAGTTTACGACTAAAAAAATCTTATTTGATATCGACACCAGGAAGCCAAAATTTGACTTACATCCATTCATTTTTCTTTCAGTCTACGGTTTCGCTTTAACTGGAAACAACTATTGCTTTTTAGTCTTACGTGCCACTGTCCAAAGAGTCTGAGCTCCAGGACCATGGATTAGTTTTAAAGCTTTCATTACACCCGAGCAACACCGAGCTATACTGCTAGTATATATATATATATATATATATATATATAAGAGACAATGAATGTCTATTATGTTTAAACATGAGCCGTGCTAAAAATCGTACATCGTACTTTGGCTTTAATGTCAGGTGAGAATAAAGACAAAAATTCTCCAACATTTTGATATTTTTTATTATGTTGGTTCTAAGCTTTCGGCTCACATGAGCCATCGTCAGAGAGGTTACAGGGACGTTAACATAAAAACATCCACCATCAAAAATGATTATATCTTGTGTTGACATAAAACTTTCCTAAGCAACGATAAGAGTTACTCAATAGCAAACGCAGTTCACAAATTTGTAATGTGGTTCTATGACGACACACAGCGTGAGAGCTTGAAATGTTAACAAAACCATACATTTAAATGCAATGTAATGTGTTATGACCAGATTTAAACGTAATTTTATTAAGTGTGGGTTGTTTTGATTTAATGTAGATGGCCTCCAATATCTGAAGGTTCTTTTTACTGTGTGTATGATTGAGTATTATTGTATTGTTGACTAAAATCTGTCTAATATTACTTACATGGTTATGTTTTTTCTAATAAATGTTGTTTAATTGAATTATGATCAAAAGTGTGACAGGTAACTCTACGGGAGAGCGTGGTTGCAGTAAAACCAATATATGTAGTGGGTTTATTATTAGTACCAGAGATAAATTATCTGAGCGGGTATGTAAACTGATGCACTATATTTGTTTTCTGTAGAGGATTTAGTTGTGTGTTTGTGGGGTTATTAGAGACTATGAGGTCAATTGTTTTAAATTTTTATATGATAAGCTTAATTTGATTATCATTATTTATTGGTTTAACATTTCTACGTATTATGTTTTTGATTGTTGTTTCATATTGTTTGTAATTATTATGCATTTGGTTGCAATAGTATAACTTAATAGTGTTATGTTTATTTTGTACACTATTATTATTAATATTATCAATATTGTTAGAGGTATTGTTCAGTTTATTGAGATACATTTTAATTTGTTGATCAATGAAGGAGTTAGGAAATCTATTGTTTGTTAACAAGTGTTTGTTTTATGTTGTGCAATTCTTTATAGAATATGGATTTGGAAGAAGATATCATTTGTGTGCATTGAATAAAATTATTTTATAACAGCTAACTTATATCGTTAGGGGCATTCACTATTATAATTAAGAAGACACGCGGTCATGCTTGTTGGTTTTCTATATAGAGAAGTAATAAATCTATGTGTGCCAAAATCAATGAATACATCAAGGAATGGAATTTTGTTATTAATATTAAGTTCTAATGTAAATTTGAGGACAGAGTGACTTTCAAATTTGATCAATATTCTTATCTAAAATGAAAATGTCATCTATGTATCTTACATATATAGAGTGTTTATTGTTGTCATTAATTATTTTATTTTCTAAATGTGCCATATAATAATTAGAAAAGAGGGGACCTAAAGGAGATCCCATCGCAATACTGATGGTAATTATCATCATTAATAACTACCAGATGAGACATTGTTCTTTCAATATCGAAACAAAATGTAAAATTTTGTAGTAGATTGTAGCTTGAGAATGTACTAAAGTACAATTTATAATATATATATGTCAGTCATCCACATACAAGCCTGTTTCACTGTATCACAGTTCATCAGTGTGGCTAGACACATTCACTTGCTTCTGACTGGGATCGAAACTCGACCGACTTGGTGTCAGTTGGAGTATATATATATATATATATATATATATATATATATATATATGGTTGTATATATATATATATATATATATATATTATTAATTCACTTTATATATATATATATATATATATATATATATATATATATAAAGTGAATTAATAACCATATGCTGCCATAAAAAAATACTCACTTAGACTCAGATTTACACAGATTCCCCTACGCGTTTGTTTCTTTCTGTCTCATTCTTTTGCTTTCTCCCTTTCTTTTTCACTTTCTTTCACACTTTCTTTCTCCTTTTCTTTCTTTCTTGCTTTCTTTCTCTCTTTCTTTCTTTCTTTCTTCCTTTCTTTCTTTCTCACTTTCTTTCTTTCTTTCTTTCTCACTTTCTTTCTTTCTTTCTCACTTGCTTTGTCCCTTTTTCTCCCTTACTTTCTTTCTTTCTTTCTTTCTTTCTCACTTTCTTTCTTTCTTTCTTTCTTTCTTTCACTTTCTTTCTTTCTTTCTTTCTTTCTTTCTTTCACTTTCTTTGTCCCTTTTTCTCCCTTTCTTTCTTTCTTTCTTTCTTTCTTTCTTTCTTTCTTTCTTTTCCCCGCAAACATTTATTAATAATAGTAATTAGGAGTTACCCCTCTTTGAATTCATTTCCCAGAATTTAATTTATTTTTTAACGTTATTTTAATAATTTTTTTTATCTTCATGTAATTGTTGTCTATTTATATTATGCTCTTTACAAATTAAGAAAATAGCGTACTAATTTGGAAGATTTAACTTCTACGAATATAAAGTGAACTGAAATTCAAATCTCTTAAACGATTAGTTTGTAATATGCACTTGATGATTGCATAGTGTATGAAACTCAGAATCGTTCCACCAATGTAGGATGATATCTATATTTATTAATATAAACTTATAGCTCTGTTTATACTACATTGAACACTGTTTTATTAATACTTGAATAATATTTCTAAATATGTGTGTATACTCATTTTTATATTTATTCAATCACACACACACACACACACACACACACACATATATATATATATATATATATATATATATATATATATAGTCATCCGCAGACAAATCTGTTTCGTTGTATCACAGCTCATCAGTACGGTTAGACAGCCAATTACGTTTTGACCAGAATTGAAACCCGATCGAATCGGCGTCAGTCGGCGATTCTACCTCTGAGCTACGGGCGCTCGGTAGAAGGAGGCAGACTTTTTAGCGTGTATATTATCATTATGCAAGCCCAATAGCTGAGAGTGTTCTAATTCATTGCTGAATAAACGATGCGTAGATGCCAGGGTAGCTACTGTTTTTCAAAATCTACCATTCTTCCAGATTGCTCAATCAGGGTGTGAGAGCGTAAATAGTCTCTCTCTCTCTCTCTCTCTCTCTCTCTATATATATATATATATATATATATATATATATATATATATGGATCGAAATCCAACAAGATGAACAGAAAATGTAAAGGACAAGATGGATGAATATTTTAAATGAAGAGGAAAAACGCACACATTCATACATGATTCTCTCATTTAAAAAAGAAAATCGTTCCATCGCTTGACACGTGTATACATTATTTCGCTACAAATTTGAACGGACCTGTATTTCATTTTGTCATTTACACACATACTAACGTTACCGACATATAAACACACTTAATGCGTCTATAGTTTAAATACACGTGACACGCATTATTTTCGAATACATATACTTATATTCATAATAAACATGTAGTGTTTTTATTAAACGTGGCACTCACACTTAAACAGACATAAAAAATGAAATTTTTATTTAAACTTGTCAGCAAGACGTAAGAAAGGGGAAAAGCAGACACAGAGATTCATGACTCGAGATTAGAAAACTTTATATGTCTGTAAGAATCAAAAATTAAAATAGTAACTTTTGATTCTTACAGACATATAAAATTTTCTAATATCGAGTCATGAATCTCCAGTCTGCTTTTCCCCTTTCTTATGTCGTGCTCACAAATTTAAATATTTTTTAATCCCACTCCTTTTTAACTTCTTGTGTATGTTTTGGGGCTTCTTTCAGTATAGATTTTGCAACATATCTGAATTATTTTTTTTTCGACCGTTGCTGATAAAGCGAGAATTTTCTCGTTGAAGTGGCCATTCAACGAAATTAAATTTCGAAATTTATTACTTACTTTAATTAGTTAGTTGGTTTTAAGTTATGTTATATTCATAAGATAAAGTGCTCCATATCAGAGATAGAGCGTATGTAAGTACAAAAGTGAACATTGAAGGCAACACTAAGAGGCGACAGACTATTTCATGCTAGGTCCAATCATCAGGCCACTTGTGTTGGTTTTTCCTCGGCTATTTGTATATACGTGTCAGTGGTGCATTGTGGGTAATCCTTCTAATGGTTATTTTGGCGGGAATTATTTGTTTATTTGATTATTTGTTTGTTTACTTATTTATTTGGATAAGTTTATTTTACATGTTTTGTTTTTATTTTGGAATTTATTTATTTATTCTTTTCCGTTTTTCGTTGTTTAATTTATTTATTTCAATTTGTTATTTATTTATTTCATTTATGTATTTTCATTTTTTTTAATTTATCTATTGTAAAAGTTGATATGGCAGAGTGGAATTTGTTTACTATTTGCTTGGATTAGATTATTTGTTCTTTATTATTTATTCTTTTCCTTTTGTCCTTTAAACGGAAATTGTTTACAAAACAACATTAATATACCAAGCAAAGGTAGGATCACCAGATAATGAAGACAAAATATACATAGCAATAACAGAAGAACCCTGGAACAAAGAAACTACACACACAAGACATCATTCACAAATAATAAATTCGTGAACAGCACAATGCTTTTTAATTATAGCTAGGAAATTAAATACAAAACCCAAATCACAACAAAAATATCATGAAAAATATGGTAAATATTATCAGCATACACCAATCTATCCGAAACCTGCAGACTTTCTTGAAAAAAAAGCTATTATTACCTTCCCAGACAACAACAAACTACTATATAAACGATCTGAACTCATCTCAAAATGCAGACATGAAAACAAATATATACTACGTTACTTAAAAATCGAAAACTGAAAATAATAAATAAATAATAAAGGACAAATAATCTAATCCAAGCAAATAAGAAACAAATTAACAAATAATAGTCAACATAACGCCCATTAGAATAGATAAAATAATAATAAAATAAAATAAAAAATAAATAAATAAATAAAATATATATATAATAAAATAAACAAATCTAAATAGATAAATAAACATCGAAAAACCGAAAAGAATGAATAAATACAAAAATAAAAACAAGTAAAATAAATTTATCCAATCAAATAAATCTGAGTCTGAGCTCCAAGACCATGGATTAGTTTTAAAGCTTTCATTATACCCGAGCAACGCCAGGCTATACTGCTAGTACAAAAATAAAAGCAAGTAAAATAAACTTATCCAAATAATAAATTAAAAAATAAGTAAATAAACCACTCCCGCCAAAAGAACAGTTACAAGGATTACCCACAATGCACCACTGATACGTATATATATATATATAGGAAACAAAATTAGATATTTTTAAAAATCAATGGATCTGTAAAAATATCTATTTTTTTTTCCTGGTTATAATACGCTGTTAAATTTAGGAATATATTTTAACATTGATTTCTCTTTGTAGTCTGCCTCTATTGGAATTACCAAATTTCAAGGATTGCACTTCATATATATATATATATATATATAGGAAACAAAATTAGTTATTTTTAAAAATCAATGGATCTGTAAAAATATCTTTTTTTTTTCCTGATTATAATACGCTGTTAAATTTAGGAATATATTTTAACATTGATTTCCCTTTGTAGTCTGCCTCTATTGGAATTACCAAATTTCAATGATTGTACTTCATATATATATATATATATATATATATATATATTGTATTTGGATAGCAATAACCTTTTTTTTTAGAAATTTCTTTTAAAGACAAAGAACAGGGTCCTGCGATTAAGGTTTTTATTCAGTTTTTCTTGCGCTGGTATAAGTGTTTTATTTTTGGGACACTAAGTGCGGGAAAGCTGTCCAAAAGTTTTGCATATGCGCGTGCTATGGATAGCGTGTCGAAAGTTATAGGGATGTTTTATTTTCTTTCGTTTGTCCCGTTTGTGTTTCCTGCCTTTGATGTTGATCATACATTTGTTGGTCCAGTTTGTGTTTCCTACCTATGATATAAATAATACTTTTGTCGGTCAGTGTTTTGTTTTCTAACTTTGATGTTGATCGTACTTTTATCAGTTCTGTTTATATTTTCTGATTTTGATATTGATCATACTTTTTTCGATCACTGTTTGTGTTTTCTGCCTTTGAGGTCAATCACACTTTTGACCTTTGAGGTCAATCACACTTTTGACCTTTGAGGTCAATCACACTTTTGTAGGTTCTCTTTATATTTTCTGCTTTTAATGTTGATCGTATTTTTTTGTCACTGTGTTTGTTTTCTATCTTTGATTTTGATCATATTTTTCTTGGTCGGTGTTTGTACTTTCCGCATTTGATGCTGATCACACTTTTGTCAGTCACTGCTTTTGATGTCAATCATATTTCTATGGGTCACAGAATCATATTACACGATCTTAACTTGTTCATTTCTAGATTTGTAGTGAATAAGAAATAAAGAATTAAAATCAACCTTCTTCACTTTTACAAAAATTCACAATGACGTGTGAAATCCTGTTTTTTCCCAAATAGAAAAAGAATTGACCATGTGCTTAAAAAAAAGTCGAAACCAGATTTCGCAAGTAGGTGTTAAACTAATTTTCTGACCAATGGAAGCGACTTGCAAGACTAAAGGAACTTAGCGATCCAGTGCTAAATTCAAAAGGACAATAAAAGGTCCCTGATCAGCGTCAACCTGGCAGTTAGACGGAAGCAGCGAGAAAGACAACACTAAAATGTAACTTCAACTTCAAATCGACCCGGAGATAAGGTCAGGTCGCAATTTCTTCTCTTTTCCTGATTACATATGTACTGGTTCTTTCTATTTCTTCTTCTCCATCCAAAGACATTCCTACTGAATACATATCTATACCTACATACGTACGTACTCTTTCAACGATTACTACTACGAACATTTTCTATAAATCTTGATACCCCTAACTTTATCATTGAACACGAACTCTACCCTTAACTTCTTAATAATGTTTCTAATTGCACATTAACTCCTAAAACTTATGTTATTCTTTTCTTTTAATAAATTTCTATTTAACATGAAAAATGTATATTTTATTCTTACATTATTCCACACACTAATCCACACTTTCCAGCTTGCCGACAACAAACCTTCTGATAATCCTGGTGATAATCCTGATGATATTTCTGGATAAAATTTGTAAGCTGTAGGGAGTTCGGGTAAGTATGACACAAGGCCGAATCAAAGAAACAGCTCCTTACGTCTACAGATTTACCCGTCATCTTCCCCAAAATATTTATCAACAACTACGCCTCTTACTCGGTACCGTCTACCACGAGTGACTTCCGGATCTTGTACAGGGTGAACATCATTGTAAAAAAAATAAACCAGTTTTGGCAAAATATGTAAATCAACATTTAGTTGTAAATTAATGAGTGATTACTTCCCTTAATAATTTCAACAATATATTTGAATGAATTTAATTGTCCGTTTGTGTTTTTATTTAGATTAAATTACTTCTGACTAACAACGGGCACTTCTACTAGTTATAAAAAAACCAAACAACATTTTCAATATTTGGAATAAAATAAATTTGATTATTTTTTAATATTTTCAAAATGACATCTGTCATTCGTTTCGCTTATTTAAAAATAATTAAAATATATTTGTGATTTTTTTTTTTTTTACGAAAAGTTGCTTGTTTACAAATTATATTTTAATACTGATGGATGAGAGAGTAAAACTCGTGTTACATTCGAAATTATGTCTCGGATCGATTGTTCTTGTAGCGTGGGGGTGCGTGTTCCTTGAACGTCGGGAGCCACTAGTGAGGTATTAGGGAGGTGGTTAATGTTTCTTTTGTTTGGCTTTGTGTCATACTTAACCAAACTCCCTACAGCTTACAAGTTTTATGCAGAATTATTATCAGAAGGTTTTCACCAGGAGGTTGTTTGTAGACAGGTTGGAATGTGTGGAATTCTGTAGAAGTGTGCAATAATAAAATATACATTTTGTATGTTAAAATAGAAATTTATTAAAAGGAGGAATACCATAAGTTGTAAAAGTTAATGTTCAATGAGAAAGTTAAGTGTATCAAGGGTTCGTACAAAATGTTCTAGTAGTAATTGTTGAAATAGATAAGGAGAAAGAGAAAGAGAAAGAGGTCAATGTCCGAGTCGCTAGAAGTTGAAAGTTACATTTTAGTGTTGTCTTTCTCGCTGCTTACATCTCTGACTGCTTGATTAACACCGAGGTCAGTTATATAGTCTGTTTGAATTGCACACTGAATCACCAAGTCCTTCCAAGTCTCACAAGTCGCTCCCATTGGTCAAAAATCATTTTAGCACCTACTTGCGAAATCTGGTTTCGACTTTTTCGTTAAGCACATGGTCAATTCTTTTTCTATTTAGGAAAGCCAGGATTACACACATCGTTGGAAATTTTTGTAAAAATGAAGAAGAGAGTTGATTTTAATTATCTTATCCAATACATTCTAAGTGTTATTTACTGGGGAGTCTACGAGGGGCAAGTAAGCAGGCCGGTTGGAAAAAAACTAATGTTCCGTTCATGGCAGGAAGCCTTCTTTCCCAAGCCAGTACAATCGGTTTGTCCATGGTAGAGTTTACGAATTGCAAAAAATCGATTTATATTCATTTCACTAGCACACTCTTGAATGAAACAAGAACGTAAAACGCTCATTTTTGCCGGTAATTAACAAGAGTTATAATTGATTTATATTTTGTCATAATTATCTGTTCCCTTTCGTAGTCACTTAGTGCATAAATATGGATTAAGTAACAAAAAGAGATATTGGAAAATATTTGTGATGAAATTAATATCGAGTCGGAAAGAAAAAATCAAAAAGCAAAATTCAAATTCCAGCCAAATTCGTTTCATTCACTTACGCACAAATAATCTTGGAAAAGATATTAATCCATCTCTTCTCCCTCCAGCTATGTGTTGAATAATAGTACAGATTAGTTTCTATAACCTTGATTAGCAGAAAATAACAACCTACTGCGTGAAAATCTTCTGTCTAGTCAGTCATGTCTCTCTCGAGACATGATCGCCCAAGTTTGTATCACATATGGCAATTAACTGACTGATATTAAGACTAGAGAGCCCAGTCAGCTCTGCTATTTAACCCGTAGCTGGAGGTAAAGGAACGGAGTCATACCTTTCCCAAGTGTATTGTGCAAAATTCTTAATAATTTTGATTCACTTAGTAGACATCATCCTATTTCGAATAGGTAAACGTCAACATATGTCCGCAGTCCATCCTGCCGCTAATAATATGAAGCTGATTTTGGTGGGGATGATTAGAAGGGTTTTTGGTGGGGATGATTAGAAGGGTTTTTTAATTTTTTCAGTCGTCAATTCTGGGCCGGTTTTACTTTTTATATGTTTTACAGGTCAATTAGGAGCAACGTCTGCTAAATATTTTTTCAGTAGCTAGAAAAAGTATCTCTTTTTGTTAAACAAAAGAAAAAAGAAAGCACGATTAGACCTGAAACGTCGTCAAAAAAACAAAGTATATATTTGAAACCACTCTGGGATACAGGCTCATCCGGAACAGCCAAATCAGAGTGAACGAGATCTAATATTATTTTAGCTTGTTTTGAGGGTAATTATTCTTACTATATTTTTTTGTAACACACTGACGTTGTTTTGTTTGGAAATATACATTTAAAAAACCTTACTTCGAAGTTTAATAAAATAAACGTTTTCATTACACCTAATGGGTAGCATTTTTCGCTGTTTCCGTAACAAAGTGTTTTTTATGGGGCAGGGTTGTTAGCCCTGCTCCCAACCCCCAAACCTGGAGGAAGGTGATTTTCTAAGCGTAGCTTAGAGGTGACACACGGCCAAAAGTAAGGGACACCCAGTGAGGACGGAACTCACTACTCAGTTGTAATGATTCAAGCGAGACAAGCTTGCTAGCCATTACACCACCGCTAGGTACTAAATTAAATCTTTGATTTAATTTAATTGTATACGACTTCAAGGTAAACAATATTTTTTTAATAAAATTTTAATTTTTTTTTTTAACATTCTTAGGATTTATTATTTTTAAGTATGCAACATCGCAAAGCAAACTGAAAACTGGATTTTTGTATATATACAAGCTTAAAGAAAAGATATGCGAGACAACAATATTGCATTTTTATTAAATAAGTATTTATTATTACAACCATCAAAATGTTTTTAACATAGTGGGAGAATTTTGCATGTTAAATAACAAAACAATTAATAAAAATGTATTTTACTAATTTACGCACCCAAGTGAAAACAAATGTATGTTGTATCTCCTTACCTGTTTTCCCTTCCCTACAAATTTGGTTCCAATCGATCAATTTTAGAGGATATCATTTACGGACGGGCGGACGGACTAACGGAAATCATAAAATTCTATAATAAACCCATCACTCAATAAGTCCCGGGCCTAACTAATAAAGCAACAGCTTTATGCAAAATTTGACTTTATTCATCAACATAGTCTTCTAGGGTGATACACTAATTTCAACGCTTCTCTAACAATTCGATGCATTTTTGTTGAAAGATTTGACTTTGGCCTGAAAATACGCCTCAGTTTCCGATATCACTTCTTCACTGGAGCTAAGTCTCTTTCCCTGTAGCATTATTTTCAGGTCTGCAAACAGCCAGTAGTAATTGGGGACCAGATCTTGAGAATAGGGTGGATGTGGAAGCAATTCAAAGTGCAATTCATGTAGTTTTGCCATCGTTGCAATCCACTTAGTGAAAGATCACTTTTCTCCTATTTAATTTGGGGCGTTTTTTGATGAACTCTACCTTCAAATGCACCACTAATGCGAAATAATATTCGCCATTGATGGTTCTTCATCACTTAATAAATCTCGGACCTAACTAATAAAATAACATCTTTTAGGTAAAATGCGACTTTATTCATCAACATAGTCTCCTTCTAGGGTGATACACTGGTTCCAACGCTTCTCTAATGTAGATTTGCTATCGCTGCGATCGACTTGTGAAACGCACCACGAATGCTATATAATATTAGCTATTGATGGTTCTTCCATTCTCAAGGTAATCGAGGAACAAAATAATTTCCACATCCCAAAAATGAAGGCCAAAAACCTTGCCTGCTGATGTTTGCGTTTTTGGTCGCTATGGACGGCTTTCACCTGCTGCTGTTTACTCAGTTGACTGCAGATTTGATTCCGGAGTGAAATGGTGGATCCATGTTTCATTCATCCATTGTCACATTTTTATACAAAAACTTCTTGTTGCATTGGAACAGTTGCAAACAACGCTCTGAATCGTCGACGCGTTGTTGTTTTTGATCGATCGTGAACAAACGTGACACCCACTTTGATCACAGGTTTCTCATGGACAAATGTTCATGCAAAATAGCGAATGCACTGTCTTCTGATATGTTCAATTCCTCTGCTATCTCATGCAACTTCAATTTAAGATCGACCAAAACGAGTGTGTGTGTGTGTGTGTGTGTGTGTGTGTGTGTGTGTGTGTGTGTGTGTGTGTGTGTGTGTGTGTGTGTGTGTGCGTGTGTGTGTATTTATTACCATAACTGGGGCATATGAACTCCATTCCTTACGTAAAGCCTCGATTGGAAGTCATGGGTTATTTCCCTCTAACCCTGCAAATTACTTGTTCACCACTGCTGTAGCCTGGTACTGAACTCACAACTCGAAGAGTCAAGTCAGGAACTAACCAACGTCTAACCCATGTGATTGTAATAAAGGGTTCGGTTCGAAATTCCTAGCACCTGAAGAAGGCCGGAGCGTACAACGGCCGAAACGTCGTACAAATGGCAACAAAGATAAGGACAGTAATCCGAATAATGTAAATACTGTAGCATCAGCCTTGTTGATGGAAAGTAAAAAGTACTCCCAAATATGATTAATAGAAATCAGTTTCGTTTTAGAAGCGTTAAAATGAACAAAGCCACTTCTTGCCCCAGTTATCAACAGATTGTATGCCATTTTCGAGATCAGTTTTCAATTTGATTTTATTAAATCTATTAGACATACAATTACGAAGGGGTAAGTAGTTGTATGATCAACATGGATACCGTGTGAGAGACAAATGACATCAAGATATTCGCTGATAAAATATGGAACTACTGCGTAAATTGTAGAGCCCTGGGAGACGCCTGCATTAATGTAAAATGATCTAAAAAATAACTTACTTCCCGATTTGCTATGAATAATTGAAACAAATCCTTTTTTAGTCCAGAAATATTATAACTCTTCAACTTGTGAACAAGACCATCATACTAAATCCTGTCAAATTTCTCCGAAATATCTAAAGCAACAGCCCGAGTTTCACAATTCTTATGCAAATTCATTACCTTTGTGCAAATTAATTGAGACAAAACGAATAACGGCTTCCGAGAGTCTTTCACAATTTCTTTGATGACGTATACGCCGTCTCTTAGCGTTTTTTTTTTTTTCCTCTTCCGATCGCATTTTTCTTTACGTCTTGGACTGATTAATCCAGTTTGTATCTTCGCCTCGAGGATATCACTGACAATTGAAAGGCTGACACCAACAATATCCTCGACCTTTCTGTAAGGCTTGACAGTGTGTTCGTGCAGCGTTACAAGTATCATACACTTTCTTGGAGTGACGCCCATCGCAAACAATGGCCGTAGAACAACTGATCGACAGTTGAGACAATAATGTCTGGGCGTGATAAAAATCTGATGCAAACATGGACGAAGCAATATCTTTCAAGGCCAAACAAATTTCATCATACACCCCGAAAATAGATTCATATTACTACACACCACTGCAAATGACCTAATCTGAGGAAAAAAAGAAATTGATTGCACCCTATCACTCCTGTGGGTTTTAAACTGACCGTATTGCGAAAGAAAGGAAACTATAGAAGTTGTTTCAATTAATTTGCACGCTGGTGTAAGGCTTGACAGATTCTTCTAACAATAACTTTCAATATATTTTGACCTAGAGAAACGAAGATCATATTGTCTGAGAGAAGACCCTGCAATTTCAGATGTTTAACCAATTCTGAGTTGATTAGAGTTCTAGTCAGTCAGTTAAGTGCCATACGTGATACACGCTTGGGCGATCATGTCTCGAAACAGACATGACTGACTGTGCAGAAGATCATCCTGCAGTAGGTTGCCATTACTTTCAACTGTAGACTGGTTGCCAGCCAAGTCTATAGAGCCCAAACTGTCCTGTAATTTAACCCATGATTGTAGAGAAGAGACGGATTAATACCTTTCTTTGTGCGTAATGAAGAGCCAGACATACCGGCGACTAAAAGTTTCGGATGAGTAACTGACCATCGTTGAAGAAGTTAATGGTCCGTGCTGCATGTGGCGAAAATCCCACTCGAAACTATATGTGCGGCTAAGATGGAGATGACCGGAGGTAAGGAGAGTCAAGGGTGGCAGATAACGACAATTCACGGATAACGACTGGCTGTCCCGTTCAGGCTCGCCCGTGGGGGTTAAAAATGAGAGTGTCCACTAGGAGGAAGTGAGAGAGAAATTAGGATTAGCAGGACGATACAAATTACGGTGGTAGGGGGCTGTCAGCTATTGTCTATAGAAGTCACGCATAGGGTCTCTCGATTAACCCCTCCGTCGCTCTTCTATATGATCAGGGAGTTTTTTAGGAGTTAGTTTTGTTTTTTTTTAATCGTGTCACCCCAAGCAAGGCATTCCACTGCCACTATAGCGCAGGGGGTTACATAGAGGGACTGGGTATAGGAAATGTCAGAAGGAGGGTGAAAGACGACTTAGGATGTACATAGGAAGAGAGTTGGAGAGAGTGGGTGTGAGTTAGTGTGTTAGGAGGTGTCTATTGACCTTACATTTAAAATTCTGGAGGTTGTAGTCGTCGGGGAAGCAAGCATGCGGTAGGGAATTTCATAGGCGGGAAGTGCAAGGAAAGAAGCTGTTGGAGTAGAAATTACGGTTACATTTCATCGGTTTCACTGTAAAAGAGTGGTGAGTGAGAGAAAAGGCAGACCTTGTGAGTCAGCGATAATCCCGTTTGGGTACGTTCAAAAGAGAAGCCCTAAAAGTTCCTGAGACGAAATCGTAGTTGTGGACAGAGTACGGAAGATCTTTTAGAAACTAAGGGGAAAGGCTTGTTGGAAAAGAGAGGGTGGGGTCCCTGAAAGCCCTGGGACGAGATCGTAGTAGCGACAGTTGTCAGAGTGCGAAAGTCCCGTTGTAAACTAGGTGGAAGGCCCTGTTGAAAAAGAAAGAGTGGACACCGTATCTCTCTCTCTCTCTCTCTCTCTCTCTCTCTCTCTCTCTCTCTCTCTCGTGTATATAAAAACTTTTGAATTTGAAGCAAATCTGGTCTTACTTCAATTCTTATTTTATTTTATTTTTCTACTAATATACCCTTGTTCCACCATCCACACTTACAACAAACCCTGTTGGTTCAGGATCGATGAAACCACTCTTCAGGTCAAAATCACAACGTGGATAGAGAGTGGATCGTTGCCACGGACCTGATTGAGAATCTGCGGGGTCTAACAGCCGGACCTGCGAGAATCAATTGGGCGTAAAGGGTTATGATGTAAGCTACGCTTACAAAATTCCTTCGAGTACTTCGACGTAGTGTAACGGTTAAAAAGTTTGTCTCACGAGATCAATTACGAATGAATAGTGAGTTCCACCCTCACTGGGTGCGCCATACTTTCGGCCTTCTGCCACATGTGAGCTACTCTTAATAAATTGCCATGACAAACGGAAACGTTTTGAACAACGAGATATGTCACCATTTACTTCTGTACAATTCGAGATCCGAGAAGTAGGAATTTGAACTGAAAAACTAGGGTTCTGTACCTTGTCATGCTTGATAAAAATAAAAAATAAGGAACTAAATATTTTGAAAGCTTACAGGAATTTTAAATGGCGCCCAGAGATTTATAGAGATCTTCTAAAAAGAAATGACAGCGTGAGATAAAATTGCATATATCGTCCAAACAGAAAGGGACCGAGTTCACTAATCGTTGCATTCTTTGAAAAAAATCAATACTTATCGTCTGAAACGTCGTAACAAGATTCCAAAGTGTAAGAAATAGAGATTCTACGCTCTTAATGATGCAAACAAAACAAAAAAGGATCTCAAAAATAAAATCTCGTGGCTAAAATCGGCAATTTAATGGAAGACATGTATTTCGGAAAATGTACAAGCAATTAACTTTAATTATAGAGTAGCTGTTTAAGTCGCGTGTGACTTGAACGGTTACACAGAAAATGAAAGTGACGAATATGGAACGAAGCGCGGTGAACCATTATTTAGAAATGTCGGTGGCTAGAATAAATGCTTACCCGCCATTAACCATTCGGAAGACTCGATACAAACGATATTTGTTTTTGTTTTTTGTTTTGTTTTGTTGTTGTTTTTTGTTTGTTTTTTTGTTTGTTTGTTTGTTTGTTTTTTGTTTGTTTTTTGTTTTTTTACGGTACGGAAGATAAAAAGGAACAGAGACACAACTAGTAAAGAATAAGACGAAAGAGAAATAAGAGAATCAGTCAGTTCATTGCCATACGTGATACACGCTTGGGCGATCATGTCTCGAAAGAGACATGACTGACTGGGCAGAAGATCATCCTGCAGAAGGTTGCCATTACTTTCAACTGTAGACTGGTTGCCAGCCAAGTCTATAGAACCCAATCTGTTATGTTATTTAACCCATAACTGTAGAGAAGAGACGGATAAATACCTTTCTCAAGGGTATTTGCGCGTAAGTGAATGCATGGAATTCAACTGGAATTCGAACTCGGCTCCCCGATTTCTCGTTCTGAGCCTATATTCACTGCACTATAACGCACATCTGGAGGTATGTAAGTAAAGAGCTTTAAAATTGCTGTGATTAAATGTCAATGAAACGACGCCGATGTATTATTGATTTGTTGTTGTCTTTTTGTTTATCAACCGTTTAAAGGTCATATGAAGCCGAAACATATTTTTGGCTTGTAAAATGTTTTTGAAGATAAAAATGATTTTCTGGTACTATTACTTACGATTTAACCCATACCTGGGAGGAGATGAAGAGTTAGATTCATATCTTTCCCAAGCGTAATTGCAAGTAAGTAAATATAACGAAATCGATTGTAATTCGAACTGGGTTTTCCGATTTCCAAATTCGAGCCAGTATCCATTACACCACACGCACATCCAAGCTTACAGTATCTACAATTTCTGAGCAGTCACCCATCTAGATACTGACCACGTTCATCATTGTTTAACTTGGATAATCGAGCAAGAACCAATGTTTCGACTTGATATGGCCATAAGCCGCCGATATGTGAATGTGGTATGGTTCCTTATTAAATGGTGACACAATACTTTTTTTTTTTAATCATTTCACCCCGAGCAAGGCGGAAACGCCACTGATGTGCAGGGGGTTACATAAATGTAAAAAGATTAATTAGAAAAGAGTGAGGAGTACAAACTAGTTAGAAAGGAACAATAGAAAGCTGATAAAGCAGGTATGATGACAGATACATAGGTGGAGAGAAAGGGAAGGTTATACGGGGGTGGGGAGAGAGCTAGAGTCCAGTGGTTAGTAGATGAGTATTGACTTTGCATTTAAATTTCTGGAGGTTGTAGCCGTCAGGAAAGCAAGAATACGGGAGCGAGTTCCACAGGCGGGAAGTGCGAGAGAGGAAGCTGCAGGAGTAGAATTGTCGTCTGCATTTGGCTAACCTGACTGTGAATGGGTGGGACCCAGTTGCCAGTCTGGTTGCACGAGTAAACACCTGTTGAGGGGGCATCAGTGACTTAAGCTCATCCGAGCAGAAGCCATGAAAGTATTTATAGAAGACTTCCGATAATTATTTGAGCTTTCTTTGTTCTCTTACTGTTACAACCATTATACTATTTCTTCAATTTCTATAGCTTCACATTTAACTATTCACTATTTCTTCAATTTCTATAGCTTCACTATCACTTAATAGGCACGTAACGGTGGCCTTAGTGTTAGCAAGGAAAAAGTTGAAGTGACAAAGCAACAAATGAATTTAAATTAGGGCTGAAAAAAGTAAAATAGTTTTTATTTTCCCGTAATTCACAAGGTTCGATTGTTTGTTCGTTTCGAGGTATCGTATATCAGTCGTGGTAGACTGGGAGTTTATTCGAGATAATAACAGAAGGTAACTAACACATCACCCAATAAATTCCGGGTCTGACATATAGATGGCGCCACAAATAAAAAAATGTCCATATGATTTTTATGAAGTACTAGCTATCAAATGGCACGTGACAAAATTTGGGCCCAATCGGATTATTAGTTTACACATTACAGTTATTTAAGTGAAGTTACTGTTGAAAATTTTCAAAACGATGTTAAAATCTGAATTTCATGTATTGATAAAGCATTTCTTTCTGATGGGAAAATACTGTTCAAGCAAAGTAAGTGTTTCATAAGTGATATTCGGACTTCACTCCGTCGGAAACAACGGTTAAGAGGTAGTATGTTGACTTTAAATGCGGTCGTATAGACACAAATGATGCTGAACATCCAGGTCGCCCAAAATCGGCAGTTGTCCCAGAAAACACTAAAAACCCAGAAACTCGTTTTAGCCGATCACAAATTGAAGTTGCGTGAGATAGCAGAGGAGTTGAGCATATCAGAAGGCAGTGTATTCACCATTTTTGCATGAACATTTGTCAATGAGAAAGCTGTGTTCAAAATGGGTGCAGCGTTTGTTCACATTCGATCAAAAACAGCGCGTTGACGATTCAGAGCGTTATTTGCAACTGTTTCAATGCAACAAGAAATGAGTTTTTGTGTAAATATGTGACAATGGATTCACCACTTCACTCCGGAATCAAATCGGCACTCAGGTGAGTGGACAGCAGCGGGTGAAGCCGTCCAAAACGACCAAAGACGCAAACATCAGCAGGCAAGGTTTGGCCTTCGTATTTTGGGATGCGCAGAGTATTTTGTTCATCGATTACCTTGAGAATGGAAGAACCATCAATAGCTAATATTATATAGCATTCGTGGTGCGTTTCACAAGTCGATCGCAGCGATAGCAAAACTACATTAGAGAAGCGTTGAAACCAGTATATCACCCTAGAAGGAGACTATGTTGATGAATAAAGTCGCATTTTACCTAAAAGATGTTATTTTATTAGTTAGGTTCAAGATTTATTAAGTGATGTGTTAATAATCGAGATAGTCATATGGAGAATATCAACAGGCATATATAGACAAGTAAGAGACCCGTGGAAGAAAGTCAACATGCGTATCTTATCCAGTGTGAAATATTCCACAAATTATCACATTGACGTAGTCGAAAGCTTAACAATTATTCTTTCCTGATACAATTTCTACGATTAACTGGAGGTGAAATGGTCGATTATTAGGAAAGGTATGAATCATCCCCTTACCAATGGTGTTGTATATCGACAAACAACAAACACGCATATATATAAAAATATGAAGTTATATTTTTATTAATGACGATGGACCGTGTAGAATAGGGAACAGAGAATTGAGAGAGCGCGCTTCAAATGGGTTGACGGGAGTGTAGTCGTATCTGTTGTGTCTCTCTTCACCGGCCGATCTCTGTCGCTCCTCTACTACTACTACTACTGGCGAATCCGTGCGCCGAGGTCTTTTTATAATCTTCCAGAACCGGGACTTTTTCTTCCGGTTTTGCCTCGCCCACGCACGCCCACGTAATTCTCAGAGACACCTGTTCTGTTTGCCTCTGTGGTTATTTCCGCTGCTGCCGGAAATAAGGTCAAACAACATCCGTTCCTTTCAACGACCGGAAACACCCTCGCTTGCATCAGCCTTCCTCGGGTGGGGCCAGATTGTTATATTACAATGGTATTTGTGCGTAAGTTAATGTAACGAACTCGACCGTAGTTCGAACTCGACTCTCTTTGATTTCTTACCCATTACACCACCTGCACATCCACTGATGATTGCATGTCTTGTCTAAAAATCCTTTAACAGCAGTTTTATTGTTAATTTTTTTTTTTTAAGTTGAAACAACAAACAACAAATGAAGGTAATAGTCAAGAAAAGTAAAATAGTTTTTACTTACCCGTGATTCACAAAGTTCGATTGCTAGATTGTTCCGGGTATCGTTTATCAGTCGTGGTTGACCTGAGAGTTTGTTCAGCGTAAAACAAAAAGTGATAGTCGTGAGAGACTGTAGGGGCCTCGACTATGCTTATCAAATTGGCCTTGTGGCAAACACAACCGAAGTCCTCACAATTTAAAATATCAGAAGGTTGAAGGTTGGATGTTGAAATGTGGAAGGATAAAATATTTTGTTTGTACATTAAAGTAAAATTTGTATGAACAGAATAACAACATTGTAAGAAGAAAAATAAAATTTTCATTGAGAAAATGCATATAGTGAATTGTTCAAAGAGAAATGTAAGTATTTAAATGTCCCACAGAAATTCAGAGTTCATGGTTGATAGTAGCAGAATGCGTGTATGTAAAAAGATTAAAAAGGTTACTAATTAAAGTCTCTGTTCTTTTCCTTTTTATGGCCCGAGAAAAAGTGAAAAGGAAAATCAGGCAATAAAGAAGATTGTACTTATCGAAGTCAGTAGAATTATCTTGTTGTTGTTGTTGTTGTTTTCTTTGACGGTGTGTGGGTCAAAACGAAGAAAGGAAAATTGGAGGAAGAACGAATATGTGACGCGCCCTTACGTCCGGGTTTTCAAATTAAATTTTCTTTAGTCAAATTACGACGAGGTTCCTCAGATTCGCTCCCATGTCGGACTGATTTTACCGGTCAAGGGACGTGGTTTAAGTAGTGAAATTTATCACGTGACTAGATCGAAACCACATTTTCATTTTCTCTGCGTTAAGAAAAATTCACCGGGGTCATAGATCAATTTGCTATTTCTTATCTAATCAGAATCCAGAATCTTACTTTTCACACTGACTTGTAAAATTTGTCTTGGTCTGGGTTTTTCCAAAATGATTTCAGTCTTTCTGATCCATTTTTGCGGGTGTGCAATTTTACTTCGTGTGTTTTAGCTAACTGTTAGATTGTTGTGAGACTAATATTTACCTACATCATGGACACTTCCAGTACTAAATTACTATGTGAATGATAGTATTGTGGGGGTAGCACCAATAGTGCCGCTATTGATACTGTCAGCTCTCTGCCTTCGGGTAGAGGGCGCTCTCTGCTTCCGAGCAGAGGGCAATAACCCAGTCGTGGTTCCGCCGAAGGGTAGAAGCACGACTGGGCAAAAATAGACAGACATTTTTTGGCCGGGCCATATAGCCCGGAAATCCCAGTTATAAACTGACCATGTGTCACATGTTGCCCTTACTGGGAGGGACAGCTAAATAATGTAGCACCAGTAGTGTGCAGCCGCGTACGACTACCAATATCGGACACCACTGGATAGTAAGCTCCGCTTCGTAACCTTTCTGTTTAATATATCTTTCTTTACCTCTAACCCGTGTTCCGTGTTTTCCTTCCGTGGCCCCCACTTTGGGTTCACATCAGTGGCGACAGAGGATTCGAGACACGCACCCACGCCGAAACCCAAAATTCCCAGCCCCACATCAGTAGCGACAGAGGACTCGTTTAACCCCACTGGTTCCCACATCAGTGTTGAACTAGAATTTGAGCTGGCATTACTACATCAGCAAACGAAACGCAAATACACAGCTACCTTTTACAAATAATATTCAAAGAAGGGGGATTTTATCGTGCTATATATAAAAGGTGTATACGCACGCCAGTCACCGAAAGAACTCAATTCATTGTTGAAGAGTTATGCATAAATCGCAGAAGTGATAACTATTTTTATTTAAATTTTCCTCTCTAGAGAGCTCAATCGTATTGAGTTTATATATATATATATATATATATATATATATATATATATATATAAATCAGGTTCGTAAACATCGTTTTTGTTGAATATCACAGTCATATGCAAAAAGGAAGATTTAAATCTATATATATATAACATAGAGATGATCCACGTATACTGATCTTAATAATATATATAGGAAAAACTACTAAAAAGTTGTAAGTTTAAAAATGTATTTTTTGACAGTATTTATTTATTTCTATTATTATATTTGATATTTCAGACCGTCCTCGGCCTTTCATCAGAAACAAATGATTTTAAAATTTAAATTAGAAGCGTTTTCGCGAGGAGCGTTCGTCCGAGAGATTGTTTACATCACGTGACGCAGAAAGCGACAGATTTTTTTTTAAATATTTGTAACGTAGACCTATCTTTAATAATACTTATAAATGTTGTTTTTAAGAAAAACTTTTTAAGTGTATCTAAAAAATGTTCAACTATTGAAATATTTATAAAGATTCAAAACACCTAAGTCCCTATTTAACCCTAGCCTGTATGTATTTAATTTTAAAATCCATTATTTTCTTTCTTTCTCCGTGAGTATGTAGAACGCTCCTCGCGAAAACGCTTCTAATTTAAATTTTAAAATCATTTGTTTCTGATGAAAGGCCGAGGACTGTCTGAAATATCAAATATAATAATAGAAATAAATAAATACTGTCAAAAAAATACATTTTTAAACTTACAACTTTTATATATATATATATATATATATATATATATATATATATATGTATATGTGTGTGTGTGTGTGTGTGTGTGTGTGTGTGTGTGTGTGACTGTTCACTATGCACGCCTACTTTTAAGCTACGCCATTCAAACTTTCTAGGGACACATATCTACAGGGAAGCCAGGACACATACTTTTTAATTTAAGTTCAGCAGTTTTCCCTTTCGCACTTTTTGGCCAATAGAGCCGATTGTTTACATTTGCTCCGTAAAACATCTAAGATCTAAGATGGTTGCTAAATTACGACACAGAAATCAAATCACACGTGTCAAACGCGACTAAAATATTTTTTTATTAAAAAAAATGAGCCTTTATATTTAATTTTTATTCAGACGTTTTAAAAATTTGGTCAACAAAAAAATGTGAATATTTTCCTCGTAATTTTGAAACAAAAGAAAAAAAATTTTTAAAAAAGTGTTTTTTCAAACAAAAACAAAATATGTAAAAATAAAATGGCATCTTCTCCTACTACTAAAATGTTCTGAGTTGCATGGGCAACGCTGGGGTATGATGCTAGTCTTTGATAAACCAGAAGCCTAGATCAGATTAGTTTTCACGATACGACTTTTTGGGGCTCACGTCCAATTGAGATAACTGCCTATCGGTTGTTACACAAAGTTGGAAAACTTGCCAACCAACAAAAAAAGCAGTTAAAACGCAACGATACAAGAAGTGAACAGGCGCCTTCCTGTCAAATAGCAGTCCGTTTCCCCATTTCATTATTTAGGCGCGAGAACAATAAAAGAGTAGTCAGGAAGACAGTGGGTAACGATATATTTCAATTTTTGAAAATCAAAAGTTGACTGAAAAGCCGGAAGAGGTTTCTACAAGCGAGTAATGCAAGAAAGATACTGTTACGGTTATATTCAGACCATTTCACGGTAAATTTATGAGACTTTGATGCCAATCTATTCAGTTAAGTGCCATACGTGATACACCCTTTGGCAGACTGGGCAGAGAACTTTCCCGCAGTAGGTTACCATTACTTTATGCGGTAGACTGTCTACCAACCAAGGCCATAGAACCCAATGTGTCCTGGTATTTAATCCATAGCTGGTGGGAGAAAAGACGGATTAATATATTTCCCAAGGATATTTGCGCGTAAATGAAAAAAACGGATTCAACTGGAACTCGAACTCAGCTCTCCGATTTCTCGTTCCGAGTCGATATTTGCTGCAGCACACCGCACAATCTAGTACCGCGCTTAAATTTCTTAAAGTCTGGGTACCATAGTGAAGAGCTCATCCGAACAATTACCATGGAAATATTTATAGAAAAGACACGAAGAAACAACTTTACGGGGGTGGAAAAATTGACGAAAACCGAGACGCCAGGTCAGAACCAATAATATTGCTGATTCTTCTTTGGATTTTTATTAAGAATCTCTAAATATGAAGCAAGAGCACCGGGCCAGATTTCCAGGAATATTTGATGTATGGATGAATAGTAGACTTATAGATATGTAGTATAGATATTTGGAGAGAAAAAAATGGTTCAATGGGGGTTCACTATTTTTCCGTATCAAGAAGATCCAGTTTTTCACTATTTGTTTCTACTTCATACTATGGTTGACTGTAACGACCATCCACAAACAAATCGTCTCTTCTTTTGATGATAAGGTTCGATTGTATTCTAGAATAATATCTCTGATTTGAAAATATTTTTCATTTTCTCAAATACTCATAGAAAGTGACTTTTTTCTTATTACTTAGTAAAACTAGGGGAAAAAAAAACAATTATCACTCAACAATCACTGAAAGTAGCATCTAAAATTTAAAGTTACCCAAAGGCAGACATCCATGAAATTTGTTGCTGCAGGCATTTTTATTGAAAGAGTTTGCTGTGGTCACCAATCTGTAACGCAAAGAATTACAAACTATTACAGGTTGAGATGGAAAACTTTTAAAATAAATGGATGCAAAATCTTCAAGAGAAATGAATTTCAACATGATTTCTTTTAGAAGACATGTGATGCCCAACATGGCTGGTCGAAATTAATATGGCCTGTCAGACGAAAAAAACATTAAAACACGCACAGTATATATATATATATATATATATATATATATATATATATATATATATTCTAAACATATATTGTTAAATATAAGAGACAATGAATGTCTATTATGTTTAATAATGAGCCGTTCTAAACATCGTATTTTGGCTTTAATTTCAGGTGAAAATAAAAACAAAAATTCTCCAACATTTGGATAATTTTTTATGAAGTTGGTTCTAAGCTTTCAGCTCACATGAGCCATCTTCAGAGAGGTTACAAGGACGTTAAAATAAAAACATCCATCATCAAAGATGATTATATCTTTGATTTCGTCTTTGAGGGTGGATGTTTTTATGTTAACGTCCTTGTAACCTCTCTGAAGATAGCTCATGTGAGCCGACAGCTTAGAACCAATTTCTTCCTCTTTCTTTTTAGTTAAATAATTCTTACAAAGGTTTGGCTTTTCATCCTGTATTTGATTTTCAGTGAGATTTTTTAGCAAAATCGCCCCTGTCCTAATACTTTTTCACACTGCCGGTAGTGTGCAAAAGTGTTAAGACAAGGGTCATTTTGAACTTTATTTTGATGCCTCATAAAAGATAAAATAGTTCTTGTCCTCATACTTTTGCCAGTACTATATATATATATATATATCATCAGGTGCATATTTCATATATGCACCTGATGATTGCATAGCGCATGAAACTCCAAGTTCTGCCATAGACGTAGGATCATATATATATATATATATATATATATATATATATATAAGGGTTTCAGCAGCAAGAATTCTTTTAAATATGTTTAGTTGAATAATACCTGCTGGTTCTGTCTATGCCATATTTTATTGATATGTCACAAATAAGAAAAATAATATTAACATTACCGAAATCAAATTTAAGACACATAGCAAACAAATATTCAAAATTCTGGAGGAGGTTGTAATACAATAGAAACAACGAACATTAAATAAGGCATATCTTCTCCATAGAGGATCATATATTGAAGTGTGTATTTTAAAAAAAATACATGTTTCCAGTTCGACCGTTTAATTGACGAAATCCTTGAAAACGAATGTAGCACCATTCGAAAGTGCTCGGAAAAGAACTCGAAAAAAATATAATTAAAAATAAATATGAATTTTTGGTAAATTAACTGATTACATAAAACAACTAATTCCGAAATTTGAAAAAGTTAATAAAAGTTAGAACATTTCGATATTATTCGACTAAATATCTGTGTGTGTGTGTGTGTGTGTGTGTGTGTGTGTGTGTGTGTGTGTGTGTGTGTGTGTGTGTGAAGGAGTATTTAAGCAGTAAATTTTCTGTTAGGCATATCATATTACATAACTTGCAAATATCATGTCTGCTTTTTTCTTTTTAATAAAATCCCTTCGTACTCATGGATAATCTTTCATGTATTATAATTGAAACATGTAAGAAATTCGCTATAACTTTTACAGTGGAGTTTATTATCTATTTGTCGATGTTCCCAAGTATTTTCAATCTTCTTCCAAGGTCATCATCAGGGGTGTAAGTTGTGGTAACAAAAAATAACCACGAAACTGTGTTGCTAAAACTTACTGAAATGTTTTTCTTCTTGCTTCAAATGTAACGCTTGACAGTTATGCGTAGTGTTCATTAGAACGTGAAAATTATCTACCATGGAAGTTTTTTTATGTTGTAATGTCATAGTTATGCACGTATTAAAACAAGAAAAAACTGTTCTTTTTATCAACATTTTAGAACATTACTACAGTGTTCATAGCTGATTCTATTGAGTGCTTAAGTTTTATATATATATATATATATATATATATATATATATATATATATATATATGTAAGCGTTTGTTGACGGATGTGCGTTGTGGTGCGGTGGATGTAGGCTTGGAAGGGGAAATCGGTGAGCCAAGTTCCAATTCCAGTCGAACACCCTGCATTCACTTACGCACTGGTACCCTTGGGAAAGGTATTAATCCGTCCCTTCCCTCCAGTTATGAGTTAAATAACTGAGGTCTGCTATTCATGTGATCTGTGGCGAACTTCTGCACCGAGTGTTTGCTATCGGCAGTTCCAAAAGGCGTGGATAGTGCTACACAAGTGATGAACACTCAAAACAATTCTTTGTGTGGCAGTCTAACTGAGTTAGACACTCATACATCAAAATCGACGGGAGAGTTCATAATATATACACACACACACACACACACACACACACACACACACACGTATATATATATATATATATATATATATATATATATATGCGATGGGTAAATTGTCGATATTTTATATTTTTAATTTTACGCATGTGTGTTTTGTTTTGTTTCTTTTTATTTCGTCGAATGCACAGACTCCTGCAGCTTCCTCTCTCGCACTTCCAGCCTGTGGAACTCACTCCCGTATTCTTGCTTTCCTGACGGCTACAACCTCCAGAAATTTAAATGCAAAGTTAATACTCATCTACTAACCACTGGCCTCTAGCTCTCTCCCCTCCCCTGTATAACCTTCCCTTTCTCTCCACCTATGTATCTGTCATCGCACCTTCTTTCTCAGCTTTCTATTGTTCCTTTTTAACTAGCTTGTACTCCTCACTCTTTTCTAATTAATCTTTTTACATTTATGTAACCCCCTGCACATCAGTGGCGTTTCCGCCTTGCTCGGGGTGAAATGATTAAAAAAAAAAATAGTAGGGTTTATTTGAGGACCGTCAGTGAGAAAAAAGCTCCATTGCGCAATTTACTCCGCTAGAAATTAGGAAACGGTACGCTGTTCTGCTTGGAATTCGTACCACAAGCTTTAAAACGAACATCCCAGAGTGTTTCGGTGTCAGTCTGAGGACAGTACAAAGGATTCGGAAAGAATTGGATAAGTCGAATGGTTATTACAAAAGTTATGCCAGTTCATAAAATTCACTTTTTCTGATAAGAAGAGAATTTCCGAATTTCTTGAGGCCTACATCAAATGCCTAGAAGAGATAATGCAGTCCCAAGCCAAGAGGATGACTTCTAGAAGACCCTATATCTGACAACAGGACTCTGCACCATGCTACACAAGCAGGAGAGCCCAGTTAACACATCACTTAATAATTCCCGGGCCTAACTAATAAAACAACAACATTTGGTAAAATTCGAATTATTCATCAACATAGTCTCCTTCAAGGTTGATACACCAATTCCAACTCTTCTCTAACAATTTGATGTCTTTTTTTTTTTTTTTGTAGAACAATTTGTCTTTGGCTTCAAAATACGCCTCAGTTTCATCACTTCTTCATTGGAGCCAAATCTCTTTTCCTAAAATTAAAACACTGTTATATTATGAGCAACACCTTAGTATATAATAGTAGTTCTTTTTAAATGTCTGTTAAAACTGACAAGCGTTTCTCAAAATAAAAAAGACGTATGTCTTTCTAAAATGTGATATTGCCGACAGTGACCAAAGTACATTCCCAACATTAAAACATCGTTATATGGTTGGCAATATTATTTGCGAACATCATTGAATTATCAATACTAAGGACGTGACATTATTATTGCTATTATTATTATTCGATATTATTTATGGACATACATTGTAATAAAATCAGTCACGCTTTATGAAAAGGACAGAAATGTAATTGATGTATGTTAGTGTGAGTAAGTGCTACAGACAATGATTTGCTTTTCGTCTTTGTTTTTGTTTTACTCTCTCTGTGTGTGTGTGTGTGTGTGTGTGTGTGTGTGTGTGTGTGTGTGTGTCTTGTTTTTCTTTTTGTTTCTTTTGACTTGTTTCTTGAGAACTAAAAACAAAAGTATTGATATGAATTATGTCTGAGAAATAAATTGAAATATGCCATTTATGATTGTTTGTTTCTGTTTGGAATCCGTTTCATGCCTTAAAAAATTGTTTCCTGGTCCAATAAGGTGAAATTCTTTCATATCTAATTACTTCACAAGCTCAGTCCAAAAATAAAGAAATTCTGGAAAATGCCACATTGACACTATTTAAAGAGTCAGATCCGTGGTGTCAGCCAGTTCGCTAGTGGTGTGAATTCGGTCCTGACTAATTAAGCCTTGTGTCAGACTCAACTGAATTACAGAAATTAAGAAATGGTTTTAAGCTATTGTTACATCAGACTGAAATATATTTACAAAGATCGGTTTAAAATTCTTCACCCTCCAGCTATGAGTTAAATGGCAAGACAGATTGGATTCTTGGTTGGCAACCAGTCTACCACAGAAAGTAATGATAACCTACAGCGAGAAAATCTTCTGCCCAGACAGTCATGTCTCTTTCAAGACATGATCGCTCAAGCGTGTATCATGTATGGCACTTAACGTTTTGATGTACATTTAATGTTCACTTCAGAAGGTTTGAGATATTTTAAAAAGAGACATTTATTGATATCAAAACAATACAAATCTCTAATATCCCTCAAAACAGGAAACTCAGACATCACTGTTCTTGCTGTAGTGCTACGGCCACTTCTTCAAGCCAACACCCCTTCGGATCCCCTATAAATTGAAGCTGTCCAGGGTCATCATCACAGCCTCTTTTATTTATCAGCTATGAAGTTATCAAGACTGTTTATAAATTAATGTTTTGAGGACAGGAAGGAGATAAAATGGGCTGTGACGAGAACCCTAAACAAATTCACTGATTTCTTCCAGGGCCTTGGCAATCATAGCTCTTCCTTATTCTCTGTCCTTTGTAGTGTGAGAAATATATTCACATAGCTTAGCGCTTAAGCAGTGAAAGGAAATTATCAAACATAACAAGACATACCTGGTATAGAAAAAACAATTTATTTGTCTTGCAAAAATATGCTGAATTTTGCTGCTACTGTGTAGCTTGGTATAGTCTCTTTTCTCTGCTTAGCTTGGTATAGTATCCTCCGTCTAGGAGTGGGATGAAAAAGACACAAGGAACTGCGATCCGCGACGTACAGGAACTTTCTTCTGGGTCAGCTTCTTTCACAGTTTCTTATCTTGGTATAAGATGATAGTGCTTAGAGAATTTTTCTCTAGGAAGGCAAGGCTTTGCCCATAGGGTATCCTTTTTAAGGTAAGAAGGGTAACAAGAGATTTTCTCTGTTACAAAGTTGTGGCATTAGCCTAAAAGATTACAAAGAATTGGTAAGATGGTCTCGATATAGCGAGACAAGTGGGCGCCAATTTAGGCCCCGCTGCAACAAAAATCCGGAGTGGCACAAATACGTCCGATACTGTTCGTGCTAGCTGAAAAAAGGAGTGAACAAAACCATCGTGTAAAAAAAACATAAAACCTCTGGTAAAGCCCGCCTAAAGTTCAAAACGAGGTTCGGGTTAAATCAGCCAATCAGGAGACCCGTTACATCTGTAAATTTCCGACACACTGCCAACGGAGAACGAAAAAAGTAATGGTTATCCATTACTTTTTTTTTTTCATAGAATAAGATCAAGGGGAACTGAATGTGCTTCTGTCTGCCTTTAATTCCAGGGGAAATAAATGTTTTAAGGAATGAACCTGTTCGCAACCGTTCCTCAACACACAGGCCGAGCGAACTTTACCATCGTTCCCGGTAATGAGTCTAAGCACCTTACCTAGACTCCAAAAAGGTCTAGTCTTATTAGGAGATTTGATTAATACAATTTCTCCAACTGACACCTTTAGAGGGCAATCTCCCTTCAAATTCGTATCCCTCTCTCTCAGAGACAACAGATAATCATTGTGCCACATCTTCCTAAATTTTTCGACATATTTATGTCTTAACTCCAAAGATTACACCAGCTTTATTCTACTAGGGGGATCGGGGCACAGATCTTCCGATCCATAGTTACTAATTAACAAACGTGGATTGTAGCCAGTTTGTAGAAAGTGATTGGGGGTTAAAATATCTAGGCCCCCTTCTGAAGCGGTAAAATAAGTCAGCGGTCGATCGTTGATCGCTTTCTGCACGTCAGAAATTATCGTTAAAAATTCAAAATACTGAATTTTCCTCCTACCTACTAATTTTTTCAAGCATTGCTTCATGGTTTTGATCATTCTCTCCCATGCGCCCCCATACCAGGCGGAATAAAGGGGAATGGTGTGATGACTAATGGAAGCGGACCTAAAATGTTCCCTGAATTCGTCGGAAACGAAAATTTCAGACAACATAATGCCGGATGCTAGAAAGGTTTTAGCATTATCCGAATAGACATGAGAGGGAACGCCAAAAAGATGTTATATTAACAAGCACTAAATGTCATCATAACAAGCACTAAATGTCATACTAACAAGCACCAAATGTCACCATAACAAGCACTAAATGTTATACTAACAAGCACTAAATGTTATATTAACAAGTACTAAATGTTATCCTAACAAGCACTAAATGTCATATTAACAAGTACTAAATGTTATATTAACAAGCACTAAATGTCATCATAACAAGCACTAAATGTTATATTAACAAGCACTAAATGTTATATTAACAAGCACTAAATGTTATATTAACAAGCACTAAATGTTCACCAATTAACAAGCACTAAATGTCATCATAACAAGCACTAAATGTTATACTAACAAGCACTAAATGTTATATCAACAAGCACTAAATGTTATATTAACAAGCACTAAATGTTATATTAACAAGCACTAAATGTTATATTAACAAGCACTAAATGTCACCATAACAAGCACCAAGTGTCATATTAACAAGCACTAAATGTCATATTAACAAGCACTAAATGTTATATTAACAAGCACTAAATGTTATATTAACAAGCACTAAATGTTATATTAACAAGCACTAAATGTCACCATAACAAGCACCAAATGTCATATTAACAAGCACTAAATGTCATATTAACAAGCACTAAATGTTATATTAACAAGCACTAAATGTTATATTAACAAGCACTAAATGTTATATTAACAAGCACTAAATGTCACCATAACAAGCACCAAATGTCATATTAACAAGCACTAAATGTCATATCAACAAGCACTAAATGTTATATTAACAAGCACTAAATGTTATATTAACAAGCACTAAATGTTATATTAACAAGCACTAAATGTTATATTAACAAGCACTAAATGTCACCATAACAAGCACCAAATGTCATATTAACAAGCACTAAATGTCATATTAACAAGCACTAAATGTTATATTAACAAGCACTAAATGTTATATTAACAAGCACTAAATGTTATATTAACAAGCACTAAATGTCACCATAACAAGCACCAAATGTCATATTAACAAGCACTAAATGTCATATTAACAAGCACTAAATGTTATATTAACAAGCACTAAATGTTATATTAACAAGCACTAAATGTCACCATAACAAGCACTAAATGTCACCATAACAAGCACCAAATGTCATATTAACAAGCACCAAATGTCATATTAACAAGCACCAAATGTCATATTAACAAGCACCAAATGTCATATTAACAAGCACTAAATGTCATATTAACAAGCACTAAATGTCATATTAACAAGCACTAAATGTTATATTAACAAGCACTAAATGTTATATTAACAAGCACTAAATGTTATATTAACAAGCACTAAATGTCACCATAACAAGCACTAAATGTCACCATAACAAGCACCAAATGTCATATCAACAAGCACCAAATGTCATATTAACAAGCACTAAATGTCATATTAACAAGCACTAAATGTCATATTAACAAGCACTAAATGTTATATTAACAAGCACTAAATGTTATATTAACAAGCACTAAATGTCACCATAACAAGCACCAAATGTCATATTAACAAGCACTAAATGTTATATTAACAAGCACTAAATGTTATATTAACAAGCACTAAATGTTATATTAACAAGCACTAAATGTTATATTAACAAGCACTAAATGTCACCATAACAAGCACCAAATGTCATATTAACAAGCACTAAATGTCATATTAACAAGCACTAAATGTTATATTAACAAGCACTAAATGTTATATTAACAAGCACTAAATGTCATATTAACAAGCACTAAATGTCATATTAACAAGCACTAAATGTCATATTAACAAGCACTAAATGTCATATTAACAAGCACTAAATGTCACCATAACAAGCACTAAATGTCACCATAACAAGCACTAAATGTCACCATAACAAGCACTAAATGTTATATTAACAAGCACTAAATGTTATATTAACAAGCACTAAATGTTATATTAACAAGCACTAAATGTTATCCTAACAAGCACTAAATGTTATTCTAACAAGCACTAAATGTCACCATAACAAGCACTAAATGTTATATTAACAAGCACTAAATGTTATATTAACAAGCACTAAATGTTATTTTAACAAGCACTAAATGTCATATTAACAAGCACTAAATGTTATCAATTTTTTCTTCATCATAGGAAGATAAGGTTTCACTCTCGTCGATTCCAATAGACTCGAGAGAGAGGAAAAGTTCAATTCCGCGTTCAACAGAGGAATCCTCAAAAAATGGGCCAAGTGTATCTGAATATGAATATACCGGATTTAAGGCACCGTCGACTAAGAACGACGAACATTCAGGCAAGGATTCAATAATTTGATTAAAGGGGGGGGCACACTTGCTTATCCTCCCTAATAATAACCGGCTTCAAAAAATTGTACCTATTGCCGAAGGGAATGATTTCGTCAGAAATTCTCCATGCAGTCCCATTTAGACATTCAACCAGGATAACATGCGAAGAGAGAGAGAAATAAGGAAATGTCAAGGCTTATCCAGTCAAACCAACCCCCTCTCCGACAAATTTTGAAAAAAAAATTTTTTTTTTTTTTAGGTAGCAGACAAGAAGCACCAAAAAAAAAAATCACACAAATAACAATTCTGGAAGGGAAAAATTTACAATAAAATATGTAACGCTCATATTTTTGCAATAAAAGCTATTGCAAAATATATTGCAAGGAAAAAATTTTTGCAATAAAAGCTATGTGAGAAATATATTCACATAGCTTAGCGCTTAAGCAGTGAAAGGAAATTATCAAACATAACAAGACATACCTGGTATAGAAAAAACAATTTATTTGTCTTGCAAAAATATGCTGAATTTTGCTGCTACTGTGTAGCTTGGTATAGTCTCTTTTCTCTGCTTAGCTTGGTATAGTATCCTCCGTCTAGGAGTGGGATGAAAAAGACACAAGGAACTGCGATCCGCGACGTACAGGAACTTTCTTCTGGGTCAGCTTCTTTCACAGTTTCTTATCTTGATATAAGATGATAGTGCTTAGAGAATTTTTCTCTAGGAAGGCAAGGCTTTGCCCATAGGGTATCCTTTTTAAGGTAAGAAGGGTAACAAGAGATTTTCTCTGTTACAAAGTTGTGGCATTAGCCTAAAAGATTACAAAGAATTGGTAAGATGGTCTCGATATAGCGAGACAAGTGGGCGCCAATTTAGGCCCCGCTGCAACAAAAATCCGGAGTGGCACAAATACGTCCGATACTGTTCGTGCTAGCTGAAAAAAGGAGTGAACAAAACCATCGTGTAAAAAAAACATAAAACCTCTGGTAAAGCCCGCCTAAAGTTCAAAACGAGGTTCGGGTTAAATCAGCCAATCAGGAGACCCGTTACATCTGTAAATTTCCGACAGTAGCTCTAAATAAAATTTTGTATTTTTGTTATCTCACCTAAAGCTTGTTCCACCATCAACTTACTCAATTTAGCGAGGTAGAATATGCGTTGGTTTTCCCATGTCTCTCTTTCCTTCAATCTGTCCTGTGAGTATCAAATTTTCCAAATCCCCTTTCCTTATTATGTGCCCGAGAATTTTCAACATTTTCTTCCTGATGTTAATCATGTGTCCTTTTTGTTCCATTTTCTATAAAACTTCATTGTTGATCACATGTTTGGCCCATGCTGTTCTCAACCCCCTAATGTAGAACCACATTTCTGCTGCTTCAAGTCTCTTCTTCATCTGTGAGGAAATTGTTCCAGCACTCAATGCGATACAGGAGAACAGATATTACATCACATATCAGTACTCTTTTCTGTGTTTCTAACGAAATGTTTCATGTTTCTTAATTGTTTGCTTTGGAAAATATCAGTCAGTTAAGTGCCATGCGTGCTTGAGCTATCATGTCTTGAATGAGACATGACTAGGCCGAATATTTTCCCACGCTAGGTTGCCATTACTTTCTCCGGTAGACTGTTTGCCGACCAAGGCTATAGAACCCAATCTGCTTTGCTATTTAACCCAATCTGCGAGGAAGAAGAGATGGACTAAAATAGTTTCCAAGGGTATTAGCGCGTAAGTGAATGCAACGAATTCGACTGGAATTCGAACTCTGCTGACTGATTTTTCGTTCCACAATGCATATCCTATATCACAACGCAAATACATTGGAAGTTATACTAGTATAAGTTAATAATTTATTTTTAAAATAGCATATGGCCAATACATTTATTTCAGATATGTATATTAATCTAAGGTGTGCGTTGTGATGCAGTGGGTTTCCCGTTGTGATGCTCCCGGATTTCTCGTTGTGATGCTCCCGGATTTCTCGAAACGAGAAATCCGGGAGCCAAGTTCGAATTTCATTTGAATTCCTTACATTTACTTACACACAAATACTTTTGGGAAAGGTATTAATCCATCTCTTCCCTACAGTTATGAGTTAAATAACAGGACAGATTGGGTTCCATAGCCTTGGACGGCAACCAATTTACCGCAGAAAGTAATGGCAACCTACTTCGGGATAATCTTCTGTCCAGTCAGTCATGTCCCTTTCGAGACATGATCGCCCAAGCATGTATCAAGTATGGCATTTAACTGACTGATATTAATCCCATTGGACAAATATTAAAGTTTGGAAATTTCTGATCAATGCAAACTAAGATCACAAATATTTTACATAGATAAATCCCTTTGTAAGATGTGAACTGTGATTGTGAGAACAATTTGTTACATTCTTTAAGGTATGGGCTGTCAGGTGACGCTTGAATAATTCAATCAGAATCTTTTTTCAATCAAACTGAAGGTGACAACCACAATTAAAATTATTGATGTCCTCGTGGGCCGCTTATTTTAGATTTCCACTTCAAGATCTTTGTATTCTGATATTTTTTTTAAGATCTTTTTTTCAAGATCTTCAAAAATCACATTCTGTTTTGTGGGCTTTGATGACGATATCTGGGCGATTAACTTTGATTGTTCTATTTGTGTGCATTGTAAAGTCTAATAAAATTGATACAGGTCTTATCACTCTAAGTTGGTCTGGGTGATGTTAATACCAGTTTCTTATAATTTATTTCCCGTAAAAGCTGCATATTTTTCCAGTACAGATCCAGTACTCTAATAAACTTAATGACACTCCTACATCGTGACATTTTAAAATGACTTGGTTACTTTTAGCAACATTCCGTTACTACTAATGTTGTTTTGATTTAATTTCCCGCCTCTATACCAACACTTTCTGACACTCCCTCTCCATTTTTAAATAAACTCCCGAAGTCTAGTTTTTAACAGTATATCAAACTTTCTGTAGCAAAATGCTTTTGAAATTTGGGTTTAAATTTTTTGAAAATTCCTTGTAAAAACTTGTAGAAGATTGAGAACCGAAACGCACCGAAATGGCTATAAAAATAGCTAGGAAATCACCAAAAAGCAGCTAAAAGTTGTGAAATGTATAGCTTCAAAACGCCAATTCCGCGATTTCTTCCGTTTTTTCGTGATCATTGAATATCTGCGTTCCGAGAGTATGTTATTTTGTTTAAAGTACCATTTATTGTGGGTTCGGTATGTTCGGGGGGCGTAAGTTGCATTTTGCGGGTAGAGAGGCCGCAGGGCGCATTCTGCGGGTGGGGGGGCGCTGTTGCTAAGCACGGCACTGCACTCTATCATGCCGAGCTTTGTATTCAGTGCTTGCCAACATGGTGCCGCCTGTTAGAAGATGATCAATTGTTTCAATTTATCATAGAATCTATATTTCGGGCTAATACAATTTTTCAGAATGTGTTCTTGGTCATATCGAGTTATTATTATTGTTTGTAATATAAAACCAAACTAAAGTCAAATGCTACATCATGCAATTTTTTATCAAGAATCTTTGATTTTTACCAATAATAAACATCTCTCAGTGCATACATCATTGAATGTAAGACTAGGTCTAGTTTTTCGTGCGCCTGTTCAAAAAAAAAAAAAAAAAAACAAGAAATAAAATAAAATGTCCTAATCCTTTACTTAGTATTAGATGTATTCGGCGGACTCCTGACAATCTATATCTCTCAATGATAAGAGAGATCCATAATAATTCGTACTGTCTTTTTCTTTTTCTTCTTTTTTTAAAAAAAAAAGATTTTCATAGAATACATAATGCGTCTACTCGACTTGTCTGGGAGAAAAGAACTCAAAGACAGCGACTAATTTGGTTGTTTCCAAAAACGTCTTATTTCTTGGGTCAACGATAACTGATTCATACATTTCCTATCCTTTCTTTTCCTTTCCCCTCTCTTTTGTTCCCCGGAAAGATGAGAAAGAAGATTATTTTAAAGTTAGTTTTTGTGGGGGTTGGCTCAGAATGTTCGTTTTTACATTCAAAATGAATGAATGCTGAGTGGCTGTTGTTTGGGAAGGTTTTTATCTTTTTCATAAATATAAGTTTCATCTTTTCATGCTACAAAGTTCGTAGGTTTCGGTACGTTGGAACAGAGAAAGAGACGCCTGCCTCTTTTAGCGAAAATGTAGAGAGAAATGACCTCTAGACCCTATTTTTCTTGGGTTTATTTTGAGGTTGGTAAGTGGCTAGCTGAATGCGGTAGGATTGTCATTTGCTTTGATAGAGGGTCATTATCTTCTGTTTCGCTTATCCAAGTATCAGGTTTCAGTTAGCTGACTGATCTGACCATAAGAACGTTAATTTTAAGATGATAAGTGGATTTAAGTAATTTTTTTTTTATTTATTTATTAAACTTAGCTTACTACTACAGTTCAAAACGGTTGAGGTCTGTAGAAATATCCACCGTTTGTTAATGGTTGCTTTTTATTTATTCATTTATTTGTTGCTTTTTTTTTTTTTGTTATTGGTGTTATTGTTCTATTTTGTTTTTATATTTCATTTATTTATTACTAGCAGTATAGCCCGGCGTTGCTCGGGTGTAATGAAAGCGTTAAAACTAATCCATGGTCCTGAAGCTCAGACTCAGCCTAAAGAATACACTTTGCAAACAACACAGCCATCCCAAACAACAGCCACTCAGCATTCATTCATTTTGAATGTAAAACCGAACATTCTGAGCCAACCCCCACAAAAACTAACTTTAAAATAATCTTCTTTCTCATCTTTCCGGGGAACAAAAGAGAGGGGAAAGGAAAAGAAAGGTTAGGAAATGTATGAATCAGTTATCGTTGACCCAAGAAATAAGACGTTTTTGGAAACAACCAAAATAAGTGTGACGTTTGGTGAGAATCGGATAAAAATTGTGGATTTTTATAAAGGACATACAGACAGATAAACAGACACACACACAAACATCTTGCCTTTTATATATATATATATATATATATATATATATATATATATATATTATCGATTTTCTGCACTATTGTAAGAACTGCAACTTTGAAACTTCTGAATATCGTTTCTTATGTCTTTGTCTATGAGTGCATCAAATTTGATTAAAATCGGACCACTCCTTCTATAACCCGATTTTGTCGATTATCGATTTTCGATATTTATCGGAGGTACCTCGACACAAAACCTAACTAAGAAGACTTGCAGACGCATATAGTACAACTGTGTCAATTTTCAAGAAAATCGGTTCAGCTGTTTCGGAGTCTATAGGTAACGGACACACACATTTATTTTTGTGTTATCAACAATCATCGTCATCGTCAAATTACAAAAAATGGCGAATATTGGAAAAAAAATTTAGTGATATGGATATTTTAAATACGTCTTAAATTAATTAAAATTAATATTTTGTTTTACTGTTTGTTTATTTTTTAGAAGATTAATGCCTTTTATTAAATTCAAATTGCTTACGAAGTATTAATATTAACTTTAAGTATTTTTTCTGAATTGTTAAAAATATATATTCTCGAAACCAGTGGCCATAACTAATATAGCACAAATATGGTACCGGACAATGGCACACTGGGAAGACTTGTTACGTCAATGATGACTGCTCTTAGAATAACCAAGATATCATGCCTTCATGTTTATTACAGATAATCTCAAAATGTCCCTGAAATAGTACATATCTCAAAAAATCACAGTTCCCCACCCCCACTTACTCAGCTGGATTGGCTTGCTTTGCTTGCCGGTCCCTGGTATGATCACATGTATTTCCACACAACTACATTCACTCATTTACATATGCACACGCGACAATCACGTGATAATCTTGCTTTCCCGCTTGTTTATGGGATGTATATTTAGCAGACAAGTGGTACACCCAAGGACAGTTGCAGCAGAAACACAGAACACAAAGCATGCTATTGCGAGGTTCGCGCTCTTCAATATCAAGTAATTCTCTCACACACCCGCACTAATTGCAAAACGCAAGTTGATGCCTTTTTATTTCTTTAAATAACACCTGTACAAATTATTACAGTTGGCACAAGAATCTTAACACGCACAATATATAAGACCAACTCACTTTTTCTTACTAATCATTCTTCTAAACTTTACAAAAATGAATTTATTCACGGACTCAGACATTTTCACCAGTCTTCTATCAATATTATTCCTCACACAAACTACATATGACACTGATAAATCTTCCAGCGACAAAGAACATTGCAACTTACCTTAAAAGCTTTAACACAATCTTATGCAGAAAATGAGAGACATTTTACTCAGACACATTCAACATCTGTACAAAGTATGGAATTCTTATTTGTTAATACATTTTATATAATTACAATTAATGATTTGACCATTTTATTCAATGTTCCATTTGCTAATTTCATGAATGGTATCAATCGTATAAAATAATTGTTGGAATGCAGAAATTTAGTTAGGAAATTCTTAGAGAAATGACCTTGTGCCATGTAAAATTCAAATCTAAATTTCTATGCATATGAGGCCCAACAATATTAACTTTAAGTAGTTTTTCTGGATTTTTAAAAATATATACCCTCGAAACAAGTGGCCATAACTAATATAGCACAAATATGGTACCGGTCAGTGGCACACTGGGAAGACTTGTTACGTCAATGGTCATCATTGACGATTTTCAATATTTATCGGAGGTACCTCGACACAAAACCTAGCTAAGAATGAACAAAATATCATGTCCTCATGTTTATTACAGATAGTCTCAAAATGTCCCCGAAATAGTACATATTTCAAAAAAATTCCGGGTTTTAGAGTCCCCTTCTCTTAATCAGCTTGATTGGCTTGCTTTGCTTGCCGGCCCCTGGCACATTGAAAACAAGACACTACCAGTCCGCCACATCAGATAGTTTGAGAAGCACTGTCCTAAAGGACGTTGATCTGCGGTGAATCTAATATGTAACTGGCTCAAAATGAAACTGAAAAAATGCAGGAAGAGGTTGTTTGAACAAAAGGAAAGTTCTTGAGAGCGGCTAATAATCTATTGATTATGAATAACGTTTGTTTTTCTGTCGGCTAAACGAGATGCCTACTTGTTTCGTATGATTTTAGATTTATTTTTTGTTTATGCTCACATCAGAGAGTAAAGCTTGAATATGGACATGTGTTTGCCGATAAAAGGCAGACGTCAGATCCATTGATGTCGTAATTAGTTCTAAATAAAAGACGTCTAAAGATTTGTCAGTTATCTTCTGATAATTATCGACAAATCACTGTTGCCATAATTATGTGCAAAGAATTCTTTATTAAAAACGGAAGTTTAATAAAAGTAAAAAAGTAAAAGAATGAAAGAAAAAATAGAATTAATGAATGTGTTAGAAATTTAGTTATCCAGGATGTTTTTATATATTAATATCCGAACGTCTGAATCCCAAACTATAAAATAAAGAAAACATGGGTATGCCTGTTAAATTAGTATGTAAATGTCTGTAAATAAATCAACACTAATCAAAGAGGAATGAAAATAGTCTTTAGGTGAGTTAAGATGTTTGGGTACTTGGTCCACAGAAAAATTTGTGGTTTAGAAAATACTTTGATCGTCAGCAAAGATTTAATGACGTCCCTGATGTTGTTAAAGATGATTCTTAAATCTGTCGGCTTGGATTAGTTGATATCCCACCATCGTAAGATTGCCACTCTGTGTCTTTTTTATAAATACTTCCAATTGTTCGACTGAGCTTTTCACTATAGTTCCTAGATTATTTTCATTTAAGCGAAGTACTTTCCTGGCGTCATCAGGGCTTGTCCAGTTTTCCTGATGACATTTTTCAATATTTAGGTATTTATATCCTGTTGTGAAGTATATTAAAAAAATAATTTAAAAACATTTCCCTAAACACTGCAAATTATCAACAACTATTAACAAAAACACAATCATATATACACAGTACTGTTTCTGTTTTATCGCAAAGTGCTCAGTATCAGATAGAGCGTTGATAGAGCCCAGACGAGTGAAGACATCATAACGGTGTCCTCACTAATCTGTGAAATCGGCATGAACCTGCTCAGTTAAAGTGACAAATTCTTTGCGCTAAAACTATATATATATATATATATATATATATATATATATATATATATAGAGAGAGAGAGAGAGAAAGAGTGAGAGAAGAAAATTTTTAAAAAACCGTTTCCACTTCTGCTATATGCGTGACTCTTCAGAAATGAATTGAGTTCTTTCAGTAACAAGCGTGTGTATACTTATATACAACACGCTAGAATTTCCATTCTCTGATTCCATGTGCCTATGGCTTAGTGAGTAGCGACTCCGACTGACAACAAATCGGTCGTGTTTCGATCCCGCCCAGAAGCAAGTGTGGATGTGTCTAGCCACACTGACGAGCTGTGATACAAAGAAACAGGCTTGTATGTGGGTAACTTATATATATATATATATATATATATAGCGCAAATAATCGTTCATTCAGTAATGAATTAGAACACTCTCACTACTGGCGTATGAATACATGATATATCACAAACTAAAAGTCTGCCTTCTTCTACCGAGCTCCCATAGCTCAGAAGGAGAATCGCCGACTGATGTCTAAAAGCAATGAGCTGTGATACAAGATGAGTTTATGGATTTAGCCGTTTTTAACATTTTTGCGGTAATGTATCTTGACTTGGAAACGAAATGATACTTTTTTAATCATTTCACCCCAAGCAAGGCGTTAACGCCACTGATGTGAAAGAGGGTTACATAAAAGAGTTGAAGTATTAGGCAGGAGGAGAGTGAAAACAAAGACAAACCAGCTACAGGGAGTGAAAGAGAAAGGGCAAGAGAAGGATGTGAACACAGGAGTGAAGGCAGTTGCGGAGGTAGAGAGAAAGGAAAAGAACAAGATACACGGGGTGATGAAGAAAGAACTGGACTTAAGTGGATAAGAGATGGGAATTGAATTTGCATTTAACTTCCTGGAGGTTATAGCCGTCATGAAAGCAAGTATATAGAAGGGAGTTCCACAGCGAGAGAAAAAGAAACTGTTGGAATAGAATTGTCGCCTACATTTGGTTGATCTAATTGTAAAAGGGTGAGACCTTGTTGCCAGTCTTTCAGGAGAGGAGATATTGAGAAGAATCCAGAGTGCAGATTTATATTTTGGTAAGATTCGATACTAGCATTTTCAAGAAATTTCCTTTTAAGTAAGTTATTTTCCGTTTGACAGAGTTCGAAAGTGATTATGCGGTCTCTTGGGTGATTAGTTATTTTCCATCGTGCAGCCCCTGTACCGCAATCAAAACATTGCTATGGCAAATGTTCAATCGCGCTACATATCTTAGTTCCACCAGTTCAGACAGTCACAGCAAGGACCACAGACGCAAGTGGATGTGTCTAGCCACACTGATGAGCTGTGATACAGAGAAACAGGCTTTTATGTGGGTAACTTAATATATATATATATATATATATATATATAGCGCAAATAATCGTTCATTCAGTAATGAATTAGAACACTGTCACTACTGGCGTATGAATACATGATATATCACAAGCTAAAAGTCTGCCTCCTTCTACACATCGACACATCCTCACTCGCTTCGTATTCGCTTCGTATTTCTTCAGGAAAAAGAACGTTTCAATGAAAAAGCTTCTTCACCAGAATTGCTATTGGAACGGCCTACCGAAATTCCCCGATCGCTAGAGTCTTAACCTCTTCAATCAACCGTTATCTACATGATTTACATTGTTCGGTTTGTTTTCCTTATTTTTATTGTCATGTTTACGACGTTTCGGCCGTTGTACGCTCCGACCTTCTTCAGGTGCTAGAAATTTCGAACCGAACACTTTATATCGATCACTGGGGTGAGTCATTCTCATTGTATCTGTTATGCCACTTTCGGTGTCCATGTAGTTATCTCCTGCTGTAGCCTGGAATTGAACTCACAACCTTTTGGATCAAGTCACTGGAACTAACTAACGTGTATATCTACTGGGACATGTGTCCTTGATATAGGCGTTGATTAATTCGCGCAATCATTTGGGGAGATCTTGCGTGTTACCTATCGTCCCCGTCGGCTATCAGCTGGCATTCCATAAACACAAAATGGATTCTGTATATTCACAAAGATAAACCGCAATTTCAGCCAACACTTAAAAAAATGTTATTCCAAGTTTGCTTAAAATAAAACAAAATAAGTTTCAATTTAAATTTGATATTTAAATTCAAAACAACATGAATTTTACCCAAATCTATTGTGGTTGTAAAAATAAAAAAATCAGTGTTAATTCGTTATTATTATTTTATAGGTTTCAAAAAACTGCATTATTAACTATGGGTTTATAAAAAAAAAATCGTAGTGTAGAGGATATCGACTCGGTAAAGGGAAATCGGAGATCCGAGTTCGAATTCTAGTTGAATTCCATGCATTCACTTACGCGCAAATATCCTTTGGAAAGGTGTTAATTCGTTTCCTTATTCCAGCTATGGGTTAAATAACGGGACAGATTGGATTCTATAGCTTTGGTTGGCAACCAGTCTACCGCAAAGAGTAATGACAACCTTCTGCGGGAATATCTTCTTTCGAGGCATGATCGCCCACGCGTATGACACCTATGGTACTTAACTGACTGACTAAAATGGTATTAATTATAGGCTTCTTCTTAATATTATTAATTATCGATTTACAGGATCCAGGTATTGAACTCACGGCCTTTAAGTGATTAAAACTGTGGGTATATGTGTTTCGTTTTTGTTTGATGTGCGCGTGCGCAGTTCGTTTGTGTTACAATTTTCAATTACAGTTTCAAACCTACACATACCCGAGAAATGTTCTGACAAAGGACGGAAAGTGTAACACTCAGATCCGAAGGTGCGTTGGCATGGCCAAGGACGCATTTCAAAATGTAAGCGGAGTATTGAGAGACCAGGAAGATTTCGTTGGAAACAAAGGAAAGAGTAAAGGACTGTTATGTGATATCTGTCTTCTTATATGACAGCGAATGCTGAACAATCTCCTCAGAGATGAAGGAGAGACTCAAAGCAAGAAAAAATGTGGTTCTACAGAAGGATGTTGAGGAGGTCATGGACTGAACATGACAGCAACGACGATGTTTTAGAGAGGATGGAAATGAAAAGGAAAAGTTCTTGTCTCTCAATACTCTACTCCGCTTCTGGAATCCGTCTTTGACTATGCCAGTTCGCCTTCGGATCTCAGTGTCGCATTTACCACCTTCTGTTACAACACTAACCAAGTATTTTAATTTTGGGACCTGCTCGATTTTAGTATCCCCGGCTTGTAGTTGGCATTTTGGGCTCTTTTTTTTTACTGATGTCCACGCAGTTTTTTTGTAGTTTATTACTTTAAAGTTTAAATGCAATATTCAGTCGCCATTTTCTGTTCTTTTATTGGTCTTTTCTTCATTCCTCCTGTTATATATCGCCGTACGACGACAAAACAACAAACACGCATATATAAAAATATAAGGTTATATTTTTATTAATGACGACGAACCGTGTGGAATAGAGAACGGAAGGGTGAGAGCGCACACAGAATGGGTTGACGGGAGTGTAGTCTTGCCTGTGGTGTTTCTCTGCTTCCACTGGCCGTTCTCTGCTGGCGAATCCATGTGTCGAGGTCTTTATATAGTCTTCTAGAACCGGGACTTTCCTTCCGGTCCTGCCTCGCCCACGCAACGCCCACGTAATTCCCAGAGACATCTGTTCTGTTTGCCTCCGTAGTCATTTCCGCCGCTGTCGGAAATAAGGTCAAACGACATCCGCTCCGGCCTCGACAGGATGTATTTCACAAACACCTGTCTTGTCGTTTCGCCGACCCCTTCACCGACGGGAAACACCATCGCTTGCATCACTTCCTCGGGTGGGGCCAGATTGTTATATTACACTCCTCACTAAAGTCTTCTCATTTCCTTTCACTCCCTGCAACCCTTTGCATCCTACAGAACGGAATACAGGAAACTGCCCAAGGAAATAAGGAGCAAATGCAGACAGGCAAAAGAAAACTGGCTCAACGACAAATGTGCAATAAAATAGAGAGATTGAGCACTACAAATGAAGGAGATAAATACATTGTCGCTTTGCTTGAAGTAAAATAATTAAAAAGAAAGTTCTATTATATCTATTATATCATGTGTATGGTTCGGTTTTGAAGGCTTTCACATTGCGTTTAGTAAAATAAAGGATGGAAAAGAAGGTAAAGAAGTTATTGGATATTAACTATTTATTATACATTAATATTTCGAGATCAAAATCTCATCTTCAGGATAGTAGGAGAGCTTGTGTTCGAGTCCGTGTCTTTCAACGAATGGTCATCCCTGGCTGCTGTTGCTGCTGTCGTTAATTGTAGTGTGTAGTGTGTGTGTGTGTGTGTGTGTGTGTGGTATATATATGTGTGATGGATAGTTGGGACCTTTTTATGGTCTGATGGTATCAGGCTGCTTTAATATGTAGTTTATCTAAGTATGTGTTGACCTGGCCGTTAGTTTGACTTTTGCCAAAGAGGAAGAGGGCTTTTTATGACTATATTTATTAGTCATGTGCGCGTGTTTATGTGCGTATATTTCTTATATTTTATTTTACTTAATTTTGTGAATTTCTTTTTTTTAAAATTATTTTGTTTTATTTATTTTATTTTATTTTATTTTATTTTATTTTATTTTTTCCGTTTGTGATCACCAAAATATTTTTGTAATTATTTTTTTATTCTTTTTAAACACAAGCTCTTCTACCATTCTGAAGATGAGATTTTGATCTCGAAATATTATTGTATAATAAATAGGTAATACCCAACACCTTCTTTACTTTACTGAAAGCATTGTGATAGCCTTGAAAACCTAACCATACACCTAATATACAAAATGCTTCAAGCAAATTACAAAACTTTCTCATCTATTATATCATTTTTTTTTACCTATTTTGATAATTATAAAGGAGAAATTGAAAAAAAATGTAGTAAACAAAACATATGGTCTCATTCATTTTCTTTAGCGGCATATCAACACCTCCATGGGTTAGTTAATGCCGAAATCTATGTATTTTGTACCTACTTTTATACTTTCAGGACAAACGTATGTTTTTTTTGTTTTGTTTTTTTTTTCGTTTTTGTTTTGTTTTTTGGGTTTTTTTTTTTTATAGTGCGTGTGGTGCAGTGGACATCGACTCGGAACAATAAATCGGGGAGCTGAGTTCGAACTCCAGTTGAATTCCTTGGATTTACTGACGCACAAATACCCTTGAGAAAGGTATCAATCCGTCTCTTTCCTCCAGTTATGAGTTAAATAGGACAGATTGGGTTCTATAGCCTTGGCTGGCATTTCGTCTACCGCAGAAAGCAATGCCAACCTACTACGGGATATTCTTTTTTTTAATGTATGAAATGACATACTTAAAAAAAGAACATTTCTACACACACACACACACACACACACACATACACACATACACACACACACACAATTATTTAAAAAATATTACTGCGTGAAGATTTGTATTAAGCATTTCAATTTTCGCTTAATAAATATAGTTTTCACTTAATAATCTAATAACCTAAAGGCATCAAGTCTTTTAAGAATTTTAAAAAGATTTTTGAAACTTTATAAATTGTTATAATTAAAAAAGAAAACAATTCTTGTAAAAATTCATTATTTATCGATATTTTTCTTTAGATTATAATGTTCCTAATAAGTATTGTTTTTAATAATAATTAAAAAACTTATCTAATAAAATAATGTTATAGCTTTATTGCATTTTTAATTTGACTATTTAGAGCAGATTTTCGAAAAGTTGTAACCGATTGAGAAAAAAAATGGATGATTTACATTCCCCAAGGAGTCCTGCGTTTAACTAATAAAACAAAGCTTCGCACTGGTATTTAATTCTTAGGAATTTCATGAAATTACGTGAAGTGGGGGGGGGGGGGTAACAAAAAGCAAATATTTATCAATAAGTTCTAAATATAATTTCAGAAATAATTTAATTCATTTGTAAATAAGTCCTGAAAGTCTCATTAAAATCTGACAATTTTTGATTTTCGCAAGAATTTAAATTTTTTTTTTATGATCATATCACCCCAAGCAAGGCGGTAACGTCACTGATGTGCAGGGGGCTACATAAGAGTGAGAAGATTAGAAAAAAGAAAACCGGAAACCGCATCCTAAACAGGAAACAAGAGATGAGCCTCTTCACCTGTTCAATAGATGTGGGTGGAGTGTGAACCGGGCGATAGTTTAGTCTATCTACTCCAATAGTTTCCAAATTAATGTGTTTTCACCGGTAACAAAGGAGTTTAACTGGTTACATTTAAAAACAATACGTTTGGTAAAAATTTAATCACTCGCTGACGAAAAAAAATTTTTACCAAAATTTTGAATGTGTTTGAAAGGATTAATTTTTTTTCAAAAATAATTACAAAATACTTTAGTTTTTTCTCTTAATAATAACAAATATTTTGAGGAAAAAATGTTGTTTTTATTCAATTTGGGGCCTTTTTTCTTTATGTTATGCCGTTATTTTCAGTGAATTAGTTGAGCTATAGTGGGGAGGTCCGTTCTAGTGGAGAGTAGTGGTGTGTTGTTGAAGATTAACGGAATTTGGCTTCGTTGTAGATCGCCCACTATAAGTTGTAAAAAGATTATAAATCAAGAAAAGCAAATTGAGTTGAGAAAATATATTTTATATATATACATATCAGTTAAGGTTTTTACAATTAAAGTAATCCTTTAAATATGGGTTAAACGGACGTTAAAATGTTCATGGTAATAAAATGCTGAAAAGAGAATTAATGCTTAGGTATGTGGGAGTAAGTAAGGAATGTCTTTGATGTATTCGCTCCTTGGGTCAGTAAGTAGTTTTGAGACAGCGAAAGATAAGATGAGAGGGAAGGGAGGCTAGCATAGTAAGCCGCTTGACGTCGGTCAAGCGGGATAGTGATTACACTCCTCTCTCTCGACTCAGTCAGTGTGTGCCTGTCTGGGTCTGTCTGGGTCTGTCTGTCTGATGCTTTCTGTATCGGCTTTTTATTTCAACTTTTTTGATCGCAGCAGATCATTTGGGAATTCACACTTGTATCTGATTCTGGGCTTCCCATTGGCCGACAAATAAAATTCGAACTGGAATTTAATATTTAATTATTTTTTAGTTTTCAACCGGAACATCTGCGCGAAGCCGGGTGCGCACCGACGAGTTTTGGTCATTTGCTTTTTGATCATGAGGGTGCAAACATCCGATCCCTCGCTTTTGCTCGGTCGGTATTACCACAGAGCTACCTACATTGAATATTATTGTTTTTAAGGGATACGGCCCATGTTTAATTTTACTTTAGACAGTGCGCATTATTTTTTTCTCTAACTGCGTAAATCGTAAAATACTCTCTAACCAGAAAGACGTGTTTTCTAAAATGAGCTCACAAGAAAGGTGCTTCTTCATAGAGATAAGTCTAAAACCATTTATTTCTTTGCATTAACATGTCTGTGAATAATATGAATAAATTATGTAAGCAATTGTATTCTTCAATAAATATGTTAACATATATCTTGCTGCATATAAAAAACATAAAAAATAAACACATTTCATTTCTCGTTTTCATGTACTACTGCGCACAAATAATTATTTAACATGTTGTGGACGGATGATATAATCACAAATAAAAATAGCAAATCCAGGAACAAGGCCCCATTTCTATCGGCAACTCATAATAAATCCATATGTGGTACTCTTAAAAAGCGTTTAACGAAAACTCAAAAAATTACAAACTACCGACCCTAAAAAACTGTTTAACATCATTTAACATCAATATAAATAAAAATTTAAGCCTTTTTATTTAAACTAGATCTGTAGATTAAATAAAGGTTCAGTTTCAAATTCCTTGAATGAGAGCCGGATCGACAAGCAGCTGATGAAGGCTAGAAAAACAACAGCCGAAACGTTATGATAATTAATAATAAATTATGCGGACAATAGTCTGCATGTAAAAATGCAAATAATTTAAATAATTGTTATTTTGCGTTCTTATGGGCCTATTGTTGCTCAGCAATAAATAAAGAAAAAGAAAACTGTGTCGTGGAGTGGGGGGTAATTACGTAGGGAATAAATCTATCGCCCGGTTCACACTCCACCCATGTCTATTGAACAGATTAAGAGGCTCATCCCTTGTTCCCTGTTTAGGATATGTTTTTTTCTTTTCCGATCTTTTCCGATCTTTTCACTATGACGTAGCCCCCTGCACATCAGTGGCGTTACCGCTTTGCTCGGGGTGATACGATTAAAAAAAAAAATCAAAAGTATTTGCTCTACTTAAAATATTCACGATATTTGCATTACAAAACACTGTATAGTTGATACGCTTTATTAAAAAAAACTTGACCTGAGTTGTCTCCCTTATATCAGTCGCAATTCTTAAATTGACATAATCAAAAATTTACACATTTAAATTTGTGGGTTATTCACAGATATCGCTGCCAGTTTCGCCAAAAAGACATTATTAAGTGGCTATGCCTTCTTTTATGTGCTGCGTTCCTTTAAGACGTTGACTCTCCACATTTTCCTATATTTTGTAGGTTTTAATACTTTTTTCTTTTTGTTAAAGCCTGCCATCCATTGATACAATCTTGCTAATTAGGTTATCCGTTGCTTTCGTCTGTCCCTCTTGCTTTCAATCTGTCCTAGGAGTATCAAATTTTTCAAGCATTCTTTCCTCATTATATGTTCTAGAAATTTCAACTGTCACTATCTCTTCCCGATGTTAAGTGTGTGTATCTTTTTTTATTTCCGTCTTCTCTATTCTCGCCATATTTCTGTTTAATCACATTTCTGCTGCTTCACGTTTATTCTTCATCCCTTAAAAGATTTTCCAGCATTCACTGTCACATATGAGAACTAAAATTACGTCACAGTTCGGCACTTTTGTTTTTGTTTTTGTTTTTCCTATTTTTTAATACTTTGCTCAGCTTTTGGAAGGCATATTTCGTTATCTCAATGTGCCTTTGGATTTCAGTGTCACACTTTCTGACATCTCTTAAAACATTCCCATTGATGTATTTGTTTAACGATTAAAAATTAATTTCCTTTAAAAAGTTCTCTTTTAATATTTTTTGAAGAAACGAGAATGAGCAATATTTAAAGGACTATTACAAAACTAAAGGATTAATGTCATAACCATCAGGGTAACAATAAGAATAAAATGAAAAACAAAATAAGATATTAAAAATATAAATTAATAATAAATAAAATACCATAATATTTCATAAATTATTGAGTTACATCTATCATGATATTTCAATTCCTTATTATCTCAGTTATTAAAATTTTAAATTAATTTAAGAAAATTTTGCATTCTTTTAATTTATATTTTTTCAAAAAGCATCTTAAAACGTAAAGTAACAATTCAATAAAGAATTAGATATTTGCAAAAAATATTATGCTAATTTTTTTAAAATTACGCGGGAGTTTAAAAAATAAAAATAAAAAATAAAAATAAAAAATAAAAAACGTTAACTTAAGTTTCATAAATGTATGCCAATTCTGGTCATCCAGACTCAGCTTTCCAACACGAGTGGCTGTCAGTAATCAATCAAGACGTCAGAAAATCAAGACTTCCGTTATTAAGAAATGTTTGTATAGTACATTTCATGCTATAAGCAAGTAATACTGATTTAAATAAGATTAATTTAAATTTAAATTTGCTAATTTTCCAAAATTAACGAGTCATAGATGTATATTTTAATTTTTGCAAGATTTTTAAAACGGCAACTCACAAAAATGTGAGATTCCAATCAATATAATTTATAAATGAAATACACCAGAGTATTTCGCTTAATGAAAATAGTAAATTTAATCATTTAACTTTCAATTAAAGCTAAAAGGGAAACTTCAAGAAAGCTTTTTCATTTTTAAAAATTCATTTTAAAACTTAGGTATCGATAATTAGTGGAGGTGCCTAATTTAAATGAATATATATATATATATATATATATATATATATATATATGTATATATATATATATATATATATATATATATATATATATATATATATTAAAAAAGGATTAATTCAAAGATGTTGAATGGCCATTTCGATATGAAGATCCCCACGGGGAACGACACATCACCTCAGCAACAGAAAAAAACCTTTCAGAAACTGGAGAAAAATTAGTCTACTTTTCCTTTTTAAATGGATTGCAAAGAAATTAAAAAATAAATAATAAAAATAAAATAAAATAAAATAAAAATAAAGGGAAAGAAAAAGAAAAGGAAAAAGAAAAAGAAAAAGATAGAATAAAATCAAATAAATAAGAAAAGAAAAAAATTGACATCGTCTGGGTTCGCAAAAAAAAGGGGAGAATGTAACTAAAAATTAACAGACAGCCGTGTTAAATCGACGTCAGTTAAAGCAACACGGAAAAAAGGTGGTAAGAGAGATAAAAGAAGGAAGGGAGGGAAAAAGAAAGAAACTAAAGAAAAAAAAATTTTTTTTAAATATTACAGACGCTGGACAAATTCAAAAACCTAATTTCCCCAAAACGTTGAAGTATTAGAAAAAGGCCTTTACTTAAAAAGTATATATATATATATATATATATATATATATATATATATATATATATATATACTTTAAATTAGGTATCTCCAATATAAAAAAATTATTGGTGGTACCTAATTTGATGTGCGCTGTGGTGCAGTGTATATCGACTCGGAACGACAAATCGGGGAGCCGAGTTCGAATTCCAGTTGAATTCCTTTCATTCCCTTAAGCACAAATATCCTTGGGAAAGGTATTAATCCGTCTCTTCCCCTCCAGTTATTGGTTAAATAATAGAACAGACTGGGATCTATAGCCTTGGCTGGCAACCGGTCTACCGCAGAAAGCAATGGAAACCTACTGTGTGATATTCTTCTGCCCAGTCAGTCATGTCTCTTTCGAAACATGATCGCCCAATCATGTATCAAATATGACAATCAACTGACTGACTGACCTAATTTAAAGTAATATCGTCCATTCATTTTCTCACTTCTTCCTCTTGTTAAGCCCAGACGTCGCGTGACCCTTATGTGTATCTATCTATATTTTTACCTCTTAAATTTGAGTTTATTTCTCTCTTGGCCGTTATCATCGGCTCTCTCCTCTAGCTCTTTCTTTCTCTCCTGTTTTCCTCTTTGCTTTGCCCCCCGTACCCACTTTTCCTCTTTATTTCTCTCTAAGCCGTTATCATCGGCTCTCTCCTCTTAGCTCTTTCTTTCTCTCCTGTTTTCCTCTTTGCTTTGCCCCCCCGTACCCACTTTTCCTCTTTATTTCTCTCTAAGCCGTTATCATCGGCTCTCTCCTCTTAGCTCTTTCTTTCTCTCCTGTTTTCCTCTTTGCTTTGCCCCCCGTACCCACTTTTCCTCTTTATTTCTCTCTAAGCCGTTATCATCGGCTCTCTCCTCTTAGCTCTTTCTTTCTCTCCTGTTTTCGTCTTTGCTTTGCCCCCCGTACCCACTATTTTTACACACTACTGTGCAAAAGTATTAGAACAAGAACTGTTTTATCTTTTGTGAGACATCAAAATAAAGTTTAAAATCCCCCCTGTCCTAACACTTTTGTACACTACCCGTAGTGTGCAAAAGTATTAAGACAGGAGTGATATTCCTTAAAAATCTCACTAAAATTCATATGCAGGATGAAAAGCCAAGTAAATTGCTAATAAATATTGATTATGTAAAACTAGGTGTAAAAGAAATGTATTAAAAAGAAGTTATATTTAATTTTTCCCATTTGCTATTAAACAAGTTATTTTTAAACTACACTATTGAACATCTATGAGACATTTTGGATAAAAAAAATTTGATAAATCTAATGTTACTTCGCAAGACACACTTCGGGAACAAATACAAGCTGCTTGGTAGGAGATATCATTAGATACATTGAAGAAGCTTGTGATATTAATTCCTGGCTGAATGAAGCAAAAGGCTATTATACTAAATATTAAATTTATTTTCTAACAAGTATTTTTTCTTGTTAAAGCATTTGTTGAGTATAGAAAAAAATTACTTTAATTAAATTGTTTATTTTCTGTCAATATGCCTCATAAAAGATAAAATAGTTCTTGTCCTAATACTTTTGCACAGTACTGTATATAATCATATAATTATGAATTAAAGGTATATCGCGATACGGAAATTTTCATTTTTCGAGATAGAATTTCGTCATCAGGCAATGCTGGATGTGGGCTGTGAAAATGATTTACATTGTACCTTTAATTTATAATTATATGATTATATTATACTCTACAATATTTATTGTATTGAACAGTGTTTATAAAAAAAATAAATGCCAGGGAGCTCAAAATCTTAAAAACTTGGCTCCTCTTTATCTGGATATATATATATATATATATATATATATATATATTACTTTAAATTACGTACCTCCAATAATTTTTTATACCTAAGTTTTTAAATTTGAGATTATTTTAAAATTGGGCAACTTATCTACTAACCACTGGCCTCTAGCTCTCTCCCCTCCCCTGTATAACCTTCCCTTTCTCTCCTCCTATGTATCTGTCATCGCACCTTCTTTCTCAGCTTTCTATTGTTCCTTTCTAACTAGCTTGTACTCCTCACTCTTTTCTAATTAATCTTTTTACATTTATGTAACCCCCTGCACATCAGTGGCGTTTCCGCCTTGCGCGGGGTGAAATGATTAAAAAAAAAAAAAAAATGCAAATTCCCGTACTTCCCACCTGTGGAATTCCCTTCCGCTTACTTGCTTCACCGACAGCTACAATCTTCAAGAATTTAAATGTAAAGTCAATAGTCATCTCCTATCTCACTAACTTGTATCCTCTCTCTCTCTCTCTCTCTCTCTCTCTCTCTCTCTCTCATGCTCCTTTCTCCGTCCACTCCACTCTCATCATTATTCTAATCCTCCTTATTATGAGTAAGCCTGTCACTCTTACTCATAACTTTCCTCCTATGTAACCCCCCTGCAAATCAGTGGCAGTAAAATACCTTGCTTTGGGCAATACGATAAAAAAAAACACTTAGCGACGACAGTCTGTTTCATCCTTGAACATATTCTTTAGAACATTGCATCTAACCATGAAACAGACTGTCATCACTGGGTGTTGACCTCAATGTCAACTCTTATATTTACATACATTCTATCCTTAGTATTGACTTCGATATTTTTATCATAAAATATATATAAGAAAGTTTCATAAATATAACGTCTTTTTTTAGTTTTATAATAAATTTTAATGCGAAAAGATTCATAGTTATTATATTTCGTTTTTTTAATGTTTTATTTTAATTATTTAGTCCATATTGTCAACGCACACATATGACATTAGCATGACTTAAAATCTATTTTATATAGTAACATTTTTTTTTTCAATTAAAGAATTTTAAAAAATGTAAATTACCAATAAATATGTTACGCTGAATTGACATCGTAGTTTCATATTTTAAATTACATGACTGAACAGGCCGAAAAATATCAGATAAAGGGAGGCTACTCGTCTGTTACCTAATAAAAAAATGTATGCGTGTTGATATTACTTAACATTATTATTCTTATTAACTTTTAGGACCATGTTTACTTTTCATGATACAAATCCTGGCCTGGAGAATATGTTGTACCAAACCTGTGAGTGGTGAGGGAGGGCCTGCTTTGAAAGTTAGCATCTGAAATTACAGCTGTAATTTGAATATCGGTGGTGAATCTCCAACTATCTGATTCTGATCCAACAAAGTAAGATGATCAGTTGCATGTATTCATTTCAGGAAAAAGAAATATTTAAAGATTTAAATTTTTTCAAAATTTAGCCAGAGTACTGAGAGACAGGAAAATCTCATTGGAAACAAAGAAAAGGGTGCTGGACTGCTACGTGGTATCTGTCCTAGTGTATAGCAATGAATGTTGGACGATCTCCTCAAGGATGAAAAAAGAACTTGAGGCAAAAGAAATGTGGTTCTACAGAAGGATGCTGAGGATGCCATGAGCATATGAGCAACGATGAGGTGTTGGAAAGGATGCAAACGAGAAGAAATCTTATATATAACATTATGAAGAGACAGATTAGGTTCCTGGGACACGTAATGAGGAAAGAGCACCTGGAGAATGCAAATTCTGTTCATTTTTCAAAAACTAATTACTAAGAAACCAAAGAATCACTCAACAGATTTTTTTAAAAAATACATTAATTTGAAAAAAAAACTGTTTAATGTTTCAGTTACATACATACATGCATACATACATACATACATACATACCCGCACGCATACATACATACACTCATTAATGGCTGGCCACTCGTATTCGAAAATACCCGTCTACCGAGGCGGCTAGCTAATCCCCATTGCAGACGCCTGCTCAGGCTAACTCGTGTTTGTTCAGCACTCGCAGGGCTCACCTGTGGTTTGTACTGCAATTATGCTAAGCGGACCTTACAGTTTCTGGGAGAGAGCACGTTATCTAGCATGAACAAAAGTCTGAACAAGGCCAGGACGCTCAAAGCCTCGGTCATGATGACTTGTGTCTTCGAGCCAGCCCTACCATCGACGGCTCCTCAAAAAGAGCAATCTACCCAATTTTACTCACAAGATTTGGGTCAACCCATGGTATGGTTTTCAGGCACTTTTCAAAGGTGTCGAAAGCTGGAATCGCCTCCTCCAGACTGATAATAATATCAAGAAGTCAGCTTCCTAACAAATCGACCATAATGAGATTCGAACCCAGGCTTCATGGTCAGAAAGCTAACATTCTAACCCCTCTGCCAGGCGTTCACATATATACATACACACACACACACACACATACCTACATACACACATACATATATACATACATACATAGTGGAAGTCCACTCGTGACCGAGCATGACGACTTTGACTTTCATATAAAGACTTTTATGGATTACGATTCTCTCTTTGGTGTCGTCTAAGTTTACTGAATTTTGTTTTGTTTTTGTTTTTTGCGTTTTTTTTTTTTTTGCGTTTTTTTTTTTTGCGTTTTTTTCTTTTGCGTTTTTTTTTTTTTTGCGTTTTTTTTTTGCGTTTTTTTTTTTGCGTTTTTTTTTTTTTGCGTTTTTTTTTTTTGCGTTTTTTTTTTTGCGTTTTTTTTCCAATTAGTATTAATTTACACTTGAACCCACAGATATTACATACCAATCTACTGGATACCACTAATCAATCGTTGTATTTTGATATTAATTGCCGAGTTTGACCACACGCATTCTTACACAGCTTCCCACAGACATTACAAGAGAAGTCATTCTGAATGTTATGTGGAGCAATGGATATCGGCTCGGAACGAGAAATCGGAGAGCCGAGTTCGAATTCAAATTGAATTCGTTGCATTAACTTACGCGAAAATACTCTTGAGAAAGGTATTAATCCGACGTGTCTCCGTATGTTATAAGTTAAATAGCAGGACAGATTGGGTTCTATAGCCTTGGATGGCAACCAGTCAACCGCAGAAAGTAATGCCAACCTACTGCAAGAAAATCTTCTGCTCAGTCAATTATGTTTCTTTCGAAACATGATCGCCCAAGCGTGTATCGCGTATGGCAAGTAACTGACTGATTATTATCAGATCTCATATGACTGGACAAACCTGCCTTTGACAGACAGACAGATATGTTATACTTAAACATATATTTTTTACCTTCTTTTATTAAATGATATCCTTAAAATAAAACTTGAGAAAGAATCTAGGAGAATACATGTGTGACTCGTTCCTAAAATGATAAATGTGTTATGGGGAAACACACCTATTCCTTAGATAATGGACTCTCCCTCCTATATTAATAAGAATTAACAGGAAGTTAACAGGAGTTCTTGAGGAGTGATAGTGTTTAGCTAGGTATGGGATAGATACTGAAGACCACCCACTACCCACCCACTTTTTCGGCCTTGTGCCACAATTTGTGTAATTTACGCAAATAAATATTAAGTTCTTGAGGAGTTCTTGAGAAGTTCATAGGAGTTCTTTAGAGTTCTATTGGAGTTCAGTAGAGCTACTAGGCAGTTGATATAAGTCGGCAGTTAGCCGAATACTAAGGAGTCAGCTTTCAGTGGAAGATTACCAAGTTCCTAACATTTTGGGTGCGTTAAGTCGATTAGCAACCGACATAGCACGATTATAACCTTCAGTGCGAAAACTACTCCACAACAAAATGTCAAAAGTAAAAAAGAAAAAAAAGTTCAATTAGTAAAAATAAAGTGAAGAAAATGAAAGAAAAACGGGTTTCTTCTCTTGTGTGCCGTGTTTCTTCAGGACTTTGGTCGTCATGGCTCTTCACAAATACTGATTGTAATTTCATTAAAAACCCTGACTGAGGATTCGGATTTTTTTTCTTTTTCTTTTTATGCGCCGTGTCCTTTCAGGACGTAAGCGATCATAGATTTCCACTTGGCCTTGTCTCTTGTCGCTCTTAATATTTTTCCTCTTGGTATCTCTCTCGAACCCCGCACCAACATCCATCTTCTCAAACTCATTAAGTAGGTACCGCCCTGCTTTCCCCTGTCTTTCTTCCCCTCTAACCATCTTGTGAGTATCAGGTTCTCCGAGCCTTCCTTCCTAATTACGTGTTCCAAAAACCTCAGCTCTCTCTTCCTGATGCCAGCTATGTTTCCTTTTCTTTTGCATTCTCTCCAAAACCTCATCGTTGCTCATATGTTTGTTCCATGGTATCCTCAGCATCCTTCAGTAGAACTACATTTCTGTTGCTTCGAGTCTCTCCTTTATCCCTGAGAACATCGTCCAGCATTCTCTGCCATATAAAACAGATATCACAAAACAGCCCAGTACTCTTTTCTTTGTTTCTAACAATATCTTCCTTTCCCTCAATAGACTTTGAAAACTGTCTTTGGCCATGACAATCTGCCTTCTGATCTCATTGTCTTGTCGCACTTTTCATTCTCTGTGAGAATGCTTCCCTGGTATTTGAATTTCTGTACCTGTTTGATTTTAATGTCCCCGACTTGAGGTCGGTATTTTGGGACCACTTTTTGCTGATAACAATGCATTTGGTCTTTCGGTTTATTATTAAAAAAAAAAAAAAAAAAAAGGGAACACGTTACCGGAAATGTTGAAGAAAAGATTAAAAAAACTTGGGAATCAAGAAGATAGAAGATGGTAATTGACGTTGCACTCAAACTTTTGGAGATTGTAGCTATCGGGGAGGTAAGTAAATGGAAGGGAGTTACACAGACGGGAAGTGCGAGAGAAGAAACTGATGGAGTAGAAATAGTGGTTGCATTTGACTATTTTGATGGTAAGAGAGTGGGACCTAGTTGCTAATCTAGTAGCTAAAGTAAATTCAGGTCGGGAAACAGGGGATGAAGCTCGTCGGAGTAGAAGCCGTCTCATTCTGTTCATATATATATATATATATATATATATATATGGAAGTCAGTTGATTACGCAACCTTGGTTTTTCAACCTTTCGGTATCTTCAAACGTTTTATATCAACTGATTCTCAGAAGTTTTTTTTTTTTAACGTATTCAGAACGCATAGGTGAAAGTTTAAAGTTTCAAAATAATGAGGGAAAATGTATTTTCTTATGTGTTTACATCTGGACATTACTTCGAATCTTTCATTTACTAACCTTTCTCGTTCTGGAAATGATATTATGGCTAACGTTTCTTTTATGTGTGACACGATAACTAGGCGTATATTAAGGTGGATTTGTAAAATATGTATTTTGTTATAATAGATTAAAATAGAAAATGGTTAAAAATAGAAAATAGATTAGGTGACACGATAACTAGGCGTATATTAAGGTGCTTTGTAAAATATGTATTTTATTATAATAGATTAAAATAGAAAATGGTTAAGAATAGAAAAATAGTTTAAAACCTGTGTTTCGTTTAACAAAAGTGAAAAAGAAGAGGAAAAAATAAATAAATAAATAAACGCTTTTTCTTTTATAAGGAAATTTGTGGAAGAGAAAAGGGTATCAGATTACTCTTAAATCCTACCAGTCTTCCAATAAATATTTGACTAAGTGATTTGATGTGATAAAAGATAAAGTTTAGGAAATAGATTTTTGACTGACCAGGTCAAAAACTGTCTTTACTGTATCTTGACCACACATTAAGAAAAGATAATAGAATTTTCCCTTTCTCCGGGCAATCAAAAAACGCCTGGTTACGGGTAAATTGTCAGGGCTATAAAAACATCCGACGGCCTTCACACGAAGCTTTATTAAGATAAAAATCCTGGAAAATACTTGGAGGCTTAGTGCAGACATCCCGTTTACACATCAAAGGAAGCACAATTTAAGTACCTTGAAATTTTGGACTTACAGTCGTCAATGCTTATCGCCTCGTCGTCTAGGCACTTCCGATTATTTTAAATAAATACAAGTGATTTTTCCGAGCCGATCAGTTGAGTCAGTTGAGTTAGTTCAGCCGGGCGTGTGCTTGGGGTGGCCGCATGTGTCGGGCGCGCCGAAGAGGGGAAACTCCGTTCGTCTTGAGTCGGTCAGTTCGGCATTTGATCTCCATTAATTAGAGTTAGAGCTGAGTGCCACATCGCCTGCCCCAACTGAAAGACTAACTCTAAACGAAATAAAGCATCGATTTAACTCATCCAAGTTGTGGAAGTTTGTTCCTTATAGTTTATCTTGTACCCCCAGCTTGAGACTTCGACTTTTTCAACAAGCCCCCGGCAACACCACAGCGTGGAGAACGGCCGCCGGAAAAATTGTTCGGACCGCCACTGGGGTGTTACATGTCTAATGTATGATTCTATTACAGAAATGCACTATAGATATGTTTACTACTGGAATCAGATATAAAGGGATTATCAGTTATCAAAGATTAATTATTACTGACTTATTACTGACTGAACAGGGCAGGGTATATGGATGATATAAATCTGTTGTAAATGGCTATATCACAGAAGTGAATGTAACTCATGTTTCAATGAAAATGTATTGAAAATGAAACATTTAATCAGGAATTAATGCCAGAAATAACTAACTGAATAGGGCAGTTTTATCTACAAGAAAGCCCTGAAAAACTCTTAGTTCGGCCCATTTCCAAAAAATCAAACCCAATAGCAGAATCTCTTTTAGAATATCTTTTTGGATGGGCCGAGAATCTTTTAAAAAACCCTTTGTGTGAATTTCTCCATTTTTGTTTGGATTATATATCTTACTAAGACGCATATATATATAAATGCAAAAATACTATTTAAATCACAATATTGAAAGCTTCTCATTATAAGAGAGGCACTATATATCAAACAATTTTCTACTACAATGAACGTTACATTATTTAACAGTGTAAATGGAGTTTTTAAAAAAAATAGACGTTCCCGTGATGTCCAGTTGCGTGCCTTACGTGATGATAGTTTTTGAAGAATGCTCATTTTTAAAAACACAAAACAAATTTCGTCAGAGTCAAAACATGAGGATGAAATAACAATAAAAAAGAAATAACATTCTTGAAAATGACTAGTGAAGGAGCTGAAAGCGCTTGAAAAGTTAAAAATTATGGAACATTTTTACATTCCTTATCTCCGGCAAAAAGGAAACATGTAAGAATATTGGAAAAATGAGATCAATAATTAATAAAATCTTACTTGCCAGTCGTTTTTAACCACACACACACACACACACACACACACACACACAGTTCCATTTATAAATAAGTTTAGATTTAGATTTATGAGCACCAATTTAAAATCGAAAGAAAATGAAAACACATTAACGACTGAAGATTGCGTTCAAGCATGAAACGGTTGAATTTTTAATCAAATAAGAAAATCAAATTTCACCAACAACAATATCACTTAGCATCCTCCATTGTTTACAATGATAATCGTTTCTTAAACTTAAAATTTTTGTCAAGCTAAACATATTTTTACTTTTGTTGCAAAATAAAATCCTTAAATTTGCTTTGTTAAAGTCAGAGAACAACATTGGTAAAGAAAAGATTTTAATTTGTCTTGATTCAAACACACACACACACACACACACACACACACACACATATATATATATATATATATATATATATATATATATATATATATGATAAAATAGACTTTTAAGTTATATTATATTTATGGCTCGGCTCCCCGACTCGGAACGACAAATCGGGGAGCCGAGTTCGAATTCCAGTTGAATTCCTCGCATTCACTTACACACAAATACTCTTGGGAAAGGTATTAATCCGCCTCTTCTGTTGTGTATATAAAAAAAAAAGATGAATGATGATGGGGTGGGGAGCAAAAGGTGCAGTGCGATGCTCTTTCGCCGGCAGGCCAGTTGTTTTCCTTTCTTTTTTTTTTTTTTTTTTGGTCGCCTCAAGGAAATGGATTTCAGGTTTCCTTTTCTCGGCCCCGTTACACAGGGCAGTTGTGAAACTGACAACAACTAAGCCGCTTCTCCTTTCTCTTTATCAGTCTGTCAATCCGCAACTTCGACACACACAATCCATCGAAAAAATCCGTTGTTTATATAATTCCAAGACAGCCAAAATTTGCTTGTGTGCCAATGTCGTCTCGTTTTGGACGAGATAAGACGCATAAATTGTGTCTTCAATTGTGTCTTCTTCTTCTATCTTTCTTTTTTGTTATTATTTTGCATGCAAGGCACGCACGCATTCGTTTTGAATTTCGAGGTAAGTCATGTCCGTTACCTATAGACTCCGAAACGGCTAAACCGATTTTTTTGAAAATTTACACAGTTGTACTATGAGCGTCTGCGAGCGTTCTTAGCTAGAATTTGTGTCGAGGTTCCCCCGATAAATATCGAAAATCGATAATCGAAAAAGTCGGGTTATAGAAGGCGTGGTCCGATTTTAATCAAATTTGATACACTCATAGACACATAAGAAACGATATTCAGAAGTTTCAAGGTTTCAGTTCTTACAATAGTGCAGAAAATCCATAATATATATATATATATATATATATATATATATATATATATATATAAGGCAAGATGTTTGTGTGTGTGTCTGTTTATCTGCCTGTATGTCTGTATTTTTTTCAGCCCTTTTATTTTACTTTTTACTTCGGGTTTGGCTCTAAGTAGGTATAATTGTAGTTCTTAGTCTCAGCCATGATACCATTTACTCAGAGGACTTATTTAGCCTTCAAAATTCATTTTACGACGAAAAAAACTTATTTGATATCGATACTAGGAAATCAAAGTTTGAATTACATCCATTCATTTTTCTTTCGTCTACGGTTTCGCTTTAACTGGAAACAACTATTGCTTTTTAGTCTTTCGTGTCAACGTCCAAAAAGTCTGAGCTCCAGGACCATGGATTAGTTTTAAAGGTTTCATTACACCCGAGCAACTCCGGGCTATACTGCTAGTCATTGTATAAATCTCTTGTGAAAGTCATTGTCGTGATGAGCCTGAAGATACCATTCAAGCATTAAACAGACTGTCGCCACTGGTAGTGGGCATCAGGGCCCAGATTTTTCCAGGGAGACTTTTAATAATCATCAATGTAGAAAATAATGATTTTAAAGAAAATCTGAAATTCCACGATTGCAGGTTGTGTCAGGTATTTTTGCACAGCTGCTTACTTTATCATCAAAGATGAAAGGAAATCTTGAAGCGGCTGAGATGTGGTTCTAAAGAAGGATGCTGCGGATATCGTGGACTGAGCATGTAAGCAATGATGAGGTGTTGGAAAGAATGGAAACGAAAAGGAAATTAATATTGAGCATCAGGAAGATACAAGATACTGGGACATGCAATGAAGAAGGAGGGCCTGGAGAACCTGATACTAACAGGCCAGATAGAATGAAAAAGAGACAGAGGAAAGCAGCGGATAACATATTTGAAGGGCCTGAGCAAGTGGATGACAGAACGGGGGCTGCAAGATGTTACAGGAGAAAGCGTGCTAAGAGCCGCCAGGGATTGGGAGACGTGGAAGGTCATGATCACCTACGTCATGAAAGGACAAGGTACGAAGAAGAAGAAGAAGAAGAAGAAGAAGAAGCAGAAGAAGAAGAAGAAGAAGAAGAAGCTTGCTTTATTATTGCTCATGTCGCTTTTTATCAAAATGAAAAAAAATTATATTCAGTTTTCAGCAAAACCATCTTCTTTATTTTCTTTTTTTTTTTTGTAGAGTGGGATTAGCTTCTTTTTTTTTTAATATTCAGATAATTTCCATGAATAAAAAAATATTTTAAGATCCTAATCATCAATTTCCTTTGAGAAATCAATATTCTGAGGGGAATTCTTTTTTAATGCAGCCCCTCTTCTGACAGGATAATTGATACACTTGATCCAAATTCAATTACGAAATAGTTGGCCGCTTTTCAGCACAAACCTGCAAATAACGACATTTAGAAAAGTTTGCTATTTTCTACCTAAGCTTCATTGTAACTGACTGACAAATTCAGTTTTAACAGCCTATCAACCTTCAGCAGGTTATTTAAAAGCCAGAAAATAAAAAAAGTGTTGAATTCATAACTTCCCAAAGAGTATTTGCTCGTAAGTGAATATAACAACCCCAACGAGAATTGATTAGCAATTCCAAGCCATTATCCATTGCATCACCAGCACATCCAAGCTTACAACAACTGGTATTGCCAAGTGGTCACCCATCTAGGTACTGACTAGGTTTACCGTTGCTTAACTACAGGAATCAGTGTGGTTGTCGGCTCAATGGTATTGGTAATGGTAATATTAGCCGTTTCCTTCTAAGGAAACATTTAACATCCATTGACTGAACAGCCAGTGTTACTGTCGGTTTGTATTTTTAAATTTTTACACTTAAAACAATTGTTTTAGTGTTCAAGTTCAGTAACTGTTACCACTCTTTCCAGTAATAATGGGTTTTTTCTTAACCTTTTAATTTTATGACGAATTACTTAGAATACAACTCTTAAAGTGTTTAGTCATTCTACTCGCTTCGATTTTAAAGATTATTTTGTCGTTTTCATCATAATTCGATTTCTGCTATGGTTGCTATACCTACCAAGTCTTCTGAGGCAGGTCATGGTGTGTTGTTATGGCTCCATTAAGCTGGGGTTTCCAAGGATTCTCTAACCGGTGCTGGGTGATGTTCATACCAGTGTTTGTTTACATATTTTCAATAATGTTTGCACATTGTCTAGTGTAAATATTGCCCCACTCTATCGTGACGATTTTTATATTCATTTGGGGCAAGTACAGAACATCCTGAGATTAGATGGTCTATTGTTTCTTGGTGTTTATCACAGAAACTGCATTTTGGATCCACATTATTATGTTTAATATTTGCCTGAAAGTTCCTATTGAAAAGACTTTGGTCTTGCTTAGCAAGAATAAAGCCTTCACTTTCAGATTTAATCCAGATGCACATAACCATCAATGAGTATTAACTTTATCAACATTGGATTTATTATCACGTTCTGGATATTGGCCATGCAGAGGTCTGTCTTGCCAGCGTTGTTCCATCTGTTCAAGAGCTTTAATCTGTCATTCTTTTTCATATTTTTTTGCCGCAATAGTTGGTTCTGGGCTTCTGTTTTGCTTTTCTACGGAATCTACTAACTGTAAGTCTTGTTTGTATTTACTGCCTTCTTTCATTATTGAATATATTTTCTTTCTATTTTCACGTTGTCTGACCAACCGTAACATCCAGTCCTTTGTTGTTTCTATGTATTTTAGTAAGCCAATAGTTGTTGTCTTGTATGACAATTCTAGCTGAATAAAACCTCTTCCACCTTCTTTACGGGGTATGTATAGACGGTGTACATCAGCCTTTGGATGATGCATCTTATGCTTAGAAAGAAGCTTTCTTGTTTTAAAATCCATTCGCCTGATGTCGTTTAGAGTCCAGTTCAATATGTTGATGCTATATTGGACTACTGGAATGGCAAGGTTATTAATGGCCATAATTCTGTTCTGAGAATTCAATTCAGTTTTTAATATCAGTCATAGCCTTCTATAGTGCTCTTTACGCACTATTTCTTTCTTTCTTTTTTTTGTGTGTGTGAATTCTTTCACTCTCATTTACACCTAGATATTTATAAGCTTCTTCTTGCTCTAAGTCGTTTATTGTTACAGCAGGGTCTAAGTTAATTGAGGATGTTTGCTGTAATCATAATCGTAAAACTGTAGCTTTAGCACATTTATTCAAATTGAATTTCATTCCAGTGTCTTCACTGAAGCATTTTACAGTTTGCAGAAGACCTTCCGACTCATTGTCATTCTTATCATATAACTTTGCGTCATCCATGTAAAATAGATGGCTTATTTTCTTTTGAGCCATTTTATAACCACATTCTGTCTTGTTGATGGTTAATGCTATTTCTGATATGGAAAATAGTAAGGGAGACAAAGAGTCACCTTCAAATACACCTCTGTTGTTGTTTATTTCACCAGACTTTTAGGTTCCATTTATATGATTGAGGTAAAGGTTGTTTTCCATATCGACATACATTGTTTAATGAAATTGATGATGACGGGTGATACCTTGTACATATTTAAAGTCTTTAAGATCCAGGAATGTGGTACACTATCGAATGCCTTACGATTATCTATCCACGCAGTTCTAAGAGTTTTCATTGCATTGAAGCAGTTCTCCAAGCAGTTCTCCAAGCAGTTTTTATTATTATTATGTTGTCATTTTCCTTCATATTTCGATTTCTGCTATTGTCGCACTACCTACCAAATCTGCGGGCAAACCTAAGGCAGTTGTGTTGTGTTGTTATGGCTCCATTTCATATTTTTTCTATCACCATATTATTATGTTGTCATTTTTCATCATATTTCGATTTCTGCTATGGTTGCACTAGCAACCAAGTCTGCAGAAAGACCTAAGGCAGGTCGTTGTGTGTCGCTATGACTCCATTTCTTGTTTTTTCTATCTCCCCTAACATTCCTAGCGTTACATAGACAAAGTTCTCTTTAGTGTGTGGACTGTACTTAACAAAACAATTTTTTGTATATCTCTTAAGCTGGGGTTTCCAGAGATTCTTTCAATATGTTGCTTTGTTCCTTTTTTTTATCATTCCAAGTGCACCTACTATCACTGGCACGATTCTCGTTTTCAATTTCCACATTTTTTCTATTTCAATTTCCAGGTCATTATATTTTGACAGTTTTTCGAATTTCTTGGTTGCTATGTTACAATCCTCTGGACGGGCCATATCAATTAATAGGCAAGTTTTTTCTTTTTGGTTTTTAACAATAATGTCCGGCCTATTTGCTTCAATTTTTCTGTCTGTGTAGATGGTGTAATCCCATAGAATGGCGACATCTTCTATTTCTGTAACCGGTGCTGGGTGATGTTCATACCAGTATTTGTTTGCAGATTTTCCATAATGCTTGCACATTGTCCAATGTAAATATTGCCCCACTCTATCGTGACGATTTTTATATTCATTTGGGGCAAATACAGACCATCCTGAGATTAGATGGTCTATTGTTTATCACAGAAACTGCATTTTGGATCCACATTATTATGTTTAATATTTGCCTGAAAGTTCCTAGTGAAAAGACTTTGGTCTTGCTTAGCAAGAATAAAGCCTTCAGTTTCAGATTTAATCCAGATGCACGTAACCATCAATGAGTATTAACTTTATCAACATTGGATTTATTGGCACGTTCTGGATATTGGCCATGCAGAGGTTTGTCTTGCCAGCGTTGTTCCATCTGTTCAAGAGCTTTAATCTTGCCTTTCTTTTTCATATTTTTTTCCGCAATAGTTGGTTCTGGGCTTCTGTTTTGCTTTTCTACAGAATCTACTAACTGTAAATCTTGTTTGTATTTACTGCCTTCTTTCATTATTGAATATTTTTTTATTATTATTTTTATGAATATTTTTATTATTATTTATATGAATATTTATTATTATTATTATTAT
>JBBBDQ010001004.1:1657500-1703914 GCA_037127315.1 Ascarosepion bandense | reverse complement strand
TTGTTCAAAATTCCTAGCATCTGAAGACGGCTGGAGCATACAACGGCCGAAACGTCGTACAAATGGAAACAAAGATGAGGACAATAATCCGAATAATCTAAATACTGTAAATACTACCTAATCTCAGAAATACAGACAAATGTTTTTTGTAATCAGTAATTTCGCTATGATGTAAAACAAAACCCTTAAATTGATTTACAGGATTATGTTTTTGTTATTCTTATACCGTCGCGTATTCCTTCATCGCGTCACATAAACCACCAGGGTCGAAGGGACATCACCTCAGAGAGAGAGAGAGAGAGAGAGAGAGAGAGAGAGAGAGAGAGTGTGTGAGAGAGAGAGAGAGAGAGAGTCCAGCTGACTCAGTCAGCCCAGTTATTTAAACAGTAGCTGAAGGGTGAAGAGATAGATTAGTTTCATAGATTTCCCAAAGGTATTTGTGTGAAAGTGAACGTAACAAACACAACCAGAATTCGATCACGCACGCTAATTTCTCTTTCCGTGTCACCGCACATCCTCATATGTCATAAGAAACTTCATAACGCTTTAATTCTTCCTTACGATGTGATCTGTTCTTTCTGCAATACTACCTTGTACAAGGATTGAACCAACAACCAACAGGATACCAAATCGGGTTAACTCTCGCAACAGACCTCAAGTGGAATGATTATATAGAATTCATAGCTAAATCCGCTGCTAAGAAGTTCGGTTCTCTGTGGAGGGCCAGGATGTCTTTCCCGTCTGGAACCATCCTGCACATACATAAATCTACCATCCGCTGCCATATCTTGTCGAGGGATCCTGCTATTCACCTAGGGGTCACTGACAAAATCCAATAGAGAATCTGTAATGTGATCGATCCAGAATTGGCAGCTCAGATACAGTTACATTCTCACCGGCGCAATGTGGTTTCTTTGTGTCTCTTCTACAAATATTTTCACGTCTTCTGCTCCGATGAACTTATCTCACTGGTGCCCCCTTTATATGAATTTACTCGAGCCACAAGATTAGCAACTAGGTCCCACCCTTTTACTGGGAAACCAATAAAATGTAAACGAAAAGTCTACTCCAACAGCTGCTTTTCTCGCACTTCCTGCCTGTGGAATTCCCTTCCGTTTACTTGCTTTTTTGACAGCTACAATCTCCAGGAATTTAAATGTAAAATCAATCGTCATCTCCTATCTAACATGCATCCTTTTTCTCAGGCTCCTTTCTTCGTCTACTTTAATCTCATCAGTATTCTTATACTTCTCTGACTCACTTCCTGACACCCCCTATAACCTGTCACTCTTTCTCATAACTTTCCTCCTATATAGCCCCTTGCACAACATTGGCAGTAAAATACCTTGTTTGGGGCGATATGATTATAAAAAAAAATATTATCCAATCGACCACACCCTGCGGAAACATGGAAATAAATTAATTTTGAATTTCCAAGACGAACCAGTGGATGAATTAAAATAGCTGTTTGTAAATTGTTGTTTTCAGACGACGGAAAAAAGTGACATCAAAATCCGAAGGCGTACTGGAAGAGCTAAAGATGCCTTCCGATAGCTAAAGTAAGTATTAAGAAAGAAGAAAATTTCGTTAGAAACAGAAAATTGTCAAAGAAAACTATTCATTTAACCTATATTGCAAGGCTTTCCTAAGAGAATTAGAAGTCCTACTAAAATTCATTATTAGAAGACAAAATCTTAGCAATATAAAATACGTACACTACCGGCTATAATTATTAGGCACCTTCAGTTAAAAAAACCCAAAAACAAACTTATGTATTTCATACTATTTTTAGTATTTATTGCCAAGTGGAGAATTCTGAATGAAAATAGAATGGTTCTTTTGTTATTATTACTTTTACAAAGCAGCCAGGAAGCCTTTACTTCGGTCAGCCAATAACAAGAGACTAGCATGGGTAAGAGAGCACAAAAACTGGACACCAGTTCATTTGATGCACATGTTATTGTGCAGTATTAACAAAAGAACCATTCTATTTACATTTAGAATTATCCACTTGGCAAGAAATACTAAAAATAGTATGAAATACAACATTTTTCTTTGAAAACTGGGGTGGCCTAATAATTATGGCCGATAGTGAAGGTAGCACAAAAATGCATCAAAAGAAACTGCAGAAATTACTAGACAAGATAATAAAGGACAGCTGGAAGGTAGGAGTAACGATCTATTGTAAAAAGATGACATGGTCATTAGCAAGAAGAAAACAAAGAAAGCCGTAAAGGAAGAATGCCAATAAATATAATCAAAGTCAAAGAAAAGCAAATTAATAAAGAATGACATTTTTTACTGTAATATGTGAAATATTTGGTATTTTAATTGTTTTTTGTGCAAACTTTTGTTTTCAGTTTATTAAAGTTCCAGTAGGTGGCGTGTCTCAGCAAATGTCGTTGACAGTCTTAATGAACGTGTGACAGGGAAATAGATTAGTGCTGATATCAGAATTATGAATTTAACTAAGAAAAAAAAAAGAAAGAAAAAGATGCCAGCAGAATTGAATAAAAAACAAGAAAGAAACGGAAACAAGAAAGTAGAAAAAAACTGTATAAAAAGGAAGACCCCAAGAAGTAACTGCTGGAAAGGAATTGCAGGAAAAGAAAGGATCTACAAAAAGAAACTCCAAGACAAAAGGAAGAACGGAATTGCAAAAGAAAGAATCTAAAAGAGAAACTACACCAAAGAAGGAGGGGAGGATTTGTAAAAAAGGAAAGGATTAACAAGGGAACTACAAAAAGGGAAGAGGAAAGTGTTGGGGATCGCCCCTTTTTACAAACTCAATGGACTCTTCCAAGGTATACTTATAATCCTGCCTACAAAGAACGAAGGTGTCTGTTGTGTGTTAGAGTGTTGTTGTGCGTAAAGCAGTGCTTTTGCATTTTGGCGTTACTTTTACATTTGAGATTGTCTTTTTGTGAGTACGCGTTTTCATTGTACACAGTGGTTTATATTTGTCTGCTTTTGTCGTCATTTTGCATTTTTTGTAAACTTTTGTTTAAATATTTGTGTATTACGGGGAGACGAAGACCAATATAGCTCTGTCTCCCCAACCTTCTGCATCGACGAATATCCCTACGGTAATACCTTCCACACCGTCTGTATGGACGAAACCACCTGGGAAAAAAGATGCGGTCTATTATGACCATATGAAAGAAAAATATCAAGAGTTCATTTCACAAAATGAACTACTAACAATCCCAGAAGCTTTTGATGCGGTAGCAACAAAGACTATCTCTCTGTTAACTACGGATGTGAAGAGGCGAAAATTCGTCATTGTTAACAGGGAGACCATGGAGGAAACCCTAAAGGTTTTGAATATTGCTGCCAAAATACTGGTTAGGCGTTCGCGCTCGAGGTGGGGTATTCTCTTCGCAACCGAGGAGGAAGCTAAAAATCTGGCTGGTAGCATTCTGACCACAAAAAATGTCAGACTGCAAACAGAGTATCTTGGAACAAGGAAAAACCGGATCGTGGTTCTTGGAGTACTGCTGGACATATCCAGTGACCACATAGGAGCCTACTTTGCCCAGTCTGGCTCAGTTGCGGCAGTGAGTCGTGTGGGAAGCAAGTCAGGAGTGCCTACGGAGGACTTTGAACTTTAAGTGGTGCTTAACCGCCAGGAATTCATCAGGATTCCTAATGGATTAATATGCAGAGGAAGGAGGATGTTTGTAGTGGTAGAGAGAAGAAAACCACATTGCTGGATGTGTGGAGCACGTAGCGAAGATGTGCCACCAAACAAACCGAACAGTGGAACCGGAAACACTGGCAACACCGGCATCGGAAAAAAACTGTAGCAGCTAAAGAAGTAGTGGGTGAGGCTGACAAGACTAATAAGGAACCAGCAAAAGAATGAACTGAGGTAGTGAGGAAAAAATAAAGTGTCGTCCCCGCCTCTTCAGCCAGAAAAATGTCGCCGGTGAAAAAGAAGCAGCCAATAAAAAAACAACAGCAACAACAACAACAGCAAAAACAACAACAACAACAACAGCAGAAACAACACCAAGAAATGGAATGCGAGATGCCTACTCCGTGTTCTCCATCATTGAAAAGAGGAAGAGAGAAGGTGGAAGTATGTGTGAGCAAGAAAGGTAAAAAGGAAGAGCGCGGCAAGGCGGAACGGCCCAAGTTAACGGCCAGAACCCAGTTTGCTCTGCCATCACCCGTTAGAACTACCCCTTTTGAGGGGAGGAGTAAATCTTCCTTTCCAATTAGACACTTCTCATCTCCTTCCCCTACACCCTCATCCAGACCAGAGACCCCCTTTTCCCAACCAGAAAAACCCTCTCCCAAAACTCCTCAACCCTCCCCCAATGCAGATAAACCCTCTCCCAAACCGAAAAAAGAAAAGAATAGAAAAAACATTTTGAAAAACACAGAGTTTGTAAAATAGACAGAGACCTTTTGGAAAGGGACCTTTCTTCTTCGAAGAAGGCCCTTCTTAAGCCCCTGTTTAAACTGTCTAATTTCCCTAAAGTCCCTGGTGTGATGACTCTGGTCAGAAGCACTGGAGGGAAACTCAAAGTCTGGGATTTTCTACAGGGAGCTGTAGAAGCATACCCTAAAATAAAAATGGCCCAAATGGGCACCAACTATTTAAAAAAATTAGCCAATTTTTGTGCTGGGAGGGTACCTGTCATCCTCTACTCCTCATTGTATAGGGCCGTAAAACTAACGTTCTCCACGGACGTCGGCGGGATTATCCAGGACGGAAGTATTGCGTCCGATACCGGTTTTGGAAGTCTTGGACAAACCGTCGGGGTCCCTACTGCCATTGATTTCCGCTCTGTATGTGATCAGAAGTAATTTTCTCTTTCTCATTTCATGTCTAAAAGATGTCAATTAAGTTAACCAGTTTGAATGCGAGGGGCCTTAGAGACCGGAGTAAGGCGGCCCGTCTGCTTGGGAACCTCTTCAGTGTGGATGTTGCCGCGATCCAAGAGACTCACTTTGTTAACAAGGCCGATGCCTGTGTGCTGTCTAACGACTTTGTCGTCTATTCAGTATATGGGAACCGGCTGGAAAGAAGAGTTTCTTTTCTGGTTGTGCGTACCCTAGACGCGAACGTGGATCTAGTCCATGTCGGTGCCGAGGGCCAGTTGATCGTGGCCGATATTGCAGTGAAAAGCAATGCGTTTCGACTGGTTGCGGCTTATGCGCTCAATGACCGTGAGGTGAGCATCGTGTTTTTTCGGCGGTTGGAGCCCTTCCTGGTGGATTCAACGCGATTCAATGCCATCCTGGACTCCAAGCTAAAGTTAATCGCCAAACAAAATATTTGACTATAAAAGAATTTCGAACAAGTGCACACGGAGGAAACAAAAAAGAAACGTTGTCACATCAGTCGTAAAGAGCAAATTGGCGACTAAAAAGAACGAACTCACGATTAACACCAAGAAAAAAGATTTAGCGTCGAGGACCTCGAAAATCACATAAGAGGAGTCGATAACATCAAATTGGCGAAGTAGATTCGCGCGCAAGACGCACAACAAAATCGTGACGAGGTTTTTTCTTCACACCCCGAATCACTTTAACAAAGTGATTCAAACAAGTCGACCATAAACAAGTTGTTGATACTAACAGCGAGAGATAGAGAAAAACCGTTGGAATTAATTGCTAGAAAGCAATTGATAAAAATAAAAACCCTCACGAAATCGAAACAGCAATTAAATGGAAGATTTTCAAAAAGGAATGCTGGAAATCGTTATGAAACAAATGGAAATGCAAAAGGCTAACGAAGAAAGACAAATAGAAATGCAAAAGAGACAAATGGAGATATAAAAGCAAATTGAAGAAAGACAAATTGAAATGCAAAAAGCAAATGAGGAAAGACAAACACAATTGCAAGAACTGTTATTGAAATTAACATGCACAACCCTGGATAGGAACACGGAAAAGGAGGAGACATTTTCACAAGATGCGGTTTGGAACGCGTTTGGAATTTTTGAATACTCAGTTGAGGAAGATAAAAATTTTGGAGAGTATTACAGGCGATACGAGGATATTTTTAATATCGACTGTCAGCATTGGAGTGCAAAGAAAAAAAATAAGACTTCTACTCAGGAAATTAGGTGCAGACGAACACACTAAGTTCGTAGACTATATTCTCCCTAAAAAGCATGAGCTTTTTTCTCGTTTACATCTTCTCCAACATCTTATTGGTGCTCATGTGCTTAGTCCATGGTATCCTCAGCATCCTTCTATAGCCTTAAGCCTCTGCTTCAACTTTAAGAACATCGTCCAACATTCACGGCCATACAGAAGAACATATATCAGTCCAGCATTCTTTTCTTTGTTTCCAATTAGATTTTCCTATCTCTCAGTACTCTGGTTAGCTTTTGAAATGCTTCCTGGTCCATGTCAATGCGTTTTTTTTATCGTAATTTCACACTTTCTATCCGCTGTCAGAATGCTTCCCAGATATTTAACTTTCTTTACTTTAACCAAAATAGCCAAAGAAAAACAAACATGAAAGTTGTAGAATTTCTCTATGAAACCTTGGGTTGAGGGAATTATTATTCACACTGTTTACAATCGGACTGTTATCCCCATTTTTATTGTTATTCCCACAGCAAATGGCACTAATATAAATAATGATAATTCTTCACCTTCAAAATTCAGACGGAAATTATCGAATTGTTACGAACCCGGCATAATAAACCAACAGAGGAGGTTGGAAAAGCTCCATCAAAAATTGGCACGGATGTGAAACCACTTAACATTATGATACAGATGTTGGAACCTAAAGTTAGTTCACCAGACTTATCACTCGAGACATCGGTCATTTCCAGGAGAGTGCAAAGGTTAATAGAAAAAGCGTGTCAGACCTTCGTTGTCGGGGAAAGATTTTTCATAACCGCTGGAAGAAACATCAGCTGTGATAATAACAAATAAGAAAAAGTTAATCCAACGGTAAACAATGTAAAAGAACACGTGAAAATTAGTTTGAACTAAGCGATAAGTTTGTGCTAAAAATTGACTGAAATTGATTGAAATTGATGGAAAATAGGAATTGAAAAAAAACTGATAGAAAATAGAAATTGAAAGAAGTTATTTAGAAAATAGAAATTTAAAAAAATTGATAGAAAATAGGAATTGACAGAAATTGCTAAAAAATAGGAATTGATGGAAATTGATAAAAAATAGGAATTGATAGAAATTGATAGAAAATAGGAATTGAAAGAAATTATTTAGAAAATAGAAATTGAAAGAAATTGATAGAAAATAGGAATTGATAGAAAACAGAAATTGATAGAAAATAGGAATTGAAAAAAACCGATAGAAAATAGGAATTGAAAGAAATTATTTAGAAATTGAAAGAAATTGATAGAAAATAGGAATTGATAGAAAATAGAAATTGATAGAAAATAGGAATTGAAAAAAACCGATAGAAAATAGGAATTGAAAGAAATTATTTAGAAAATAGAAATTGAAAGAAATTGATAGAAAATAGGAATTGATAGAAATTGATAGAAAATAGGAATTGATAGAAAATAGGAATTGAAAGAAACTGATAGAAAATAAGAATTGATAGAAAATAGGAATTGAAAGAAATTGATGGAAAACAGGAATTGAAAGAAATTGATGGAAAACAGGAATTGATAGGAATTGACAGAAAATAGGAATCGACAGAAATTGCTAAAAAATAGAAATTGATGGAAATTGGTAAGAAATAGGAATTTATAGAAATTAATTGAAATTGAATTAAAAGAAATAGTACTATTCTGTATCCGACATAACTGGCTATACCAGTCACAATGTTTAATAAAAACAACATTTCAAATAAATATGGAGCTCATAATTGAGCATGACAAAAAGCAGATTGTTCCTGCTCGCCAACTGGGGTGGGGGGGACACAATCGTTGTAGTACGACTGAATCATATCAGACAAAAACCAAAACAATTTTACCCTCTACTCAGCTGCGAAACAAAAAAAAAAAAAAAAACAAATAAACTGAGAGGTGCCATTTTGGAAAATATCCGTTGCTGGCAATCTATTTGGAGAATTAAATGATCCTTATAATAATTACGGAAAAACTGTGACGAAGACGAAGGAAACTGTATCGGTCGAATAAAAGATAACTGGTAACTCATTCAGCCAATACTCTCTTTAACACTCTAGGGCCATTCGTATCATATTTGATACAGTATTTCCCTATAAGGAAACATTTGGTATTTCCCTATAAGGAAACATTTGGTATTCATTGACTGAGCAGTTTCATTTGAAATTTATAAAATATTTCTCTTAAAAAATTTTTCAGGAAAATATTTCTTTCAAGGCTTGTTTTCATACTGTATCAAATATGATACGAATGGCCATAGAGGGTTAAAGAACGGACAAATTTGATATCTTCATGGCTGATCGTTAGAATGTTGTGCCAAGGATCGAACTGGAAACAGACTAACCGCTAAAATAGCACTAAAAATTATAATGGGAACGGAGTTATCTATCTTCTACTTTACACCCACATATACTAACATTCTACCAGCCAATCAGAAGCCATCTTTTGTTGACGTTCAATCTTCAATTCAGTCTCTTTCGCTCGTGTTGAATCCAACTCATAAGATGTAATGTTAACATCATAAATCAATTTAAGCGAACTTGTGTTGGAATTACGCTAAATGCACACTTCAACACACATTTTTTAAATATTAAATATTGAAGGCAATTGACGAAACAAACAACATTTGTTATAATAACGAGTCATAAAATTGTATTCGACAACTTTACAAAGATGATCAAGAATAAACCAGTTGCAATAATGTAAGATATTAAAATTATTGATTTACAAAGTTCACAAGCGTGAGTTAGGGTAAAAATGTTTAATGCGTGAAATAGGGGTTGTCTCGCTTAGACTGTATCTGCATAGGTTTCTGCAGAAAATAAAATTGTTTTAAAAAAAGATATTTTCTTGTTAAATGTTCAAGATGTAATTAAATTGTATAGTCGAGTGAATGTTCTGGATGATGAAAAGTTCGTGGAAGGATATTCTGTGTGAAGAAAACGTTTGTTGAAGAATATTTTGTGTGATTAAAAAGTTGTTGCTTTCAGCTTGGCACGTTTCAGTGAGTGAGTGATTTGCCGCATTTCACTGCTTGGATTGACGTGGATTCTAGTAGCATTTGGATACTCACTGATTGAGGAGACGAAATCTGGGGTTTAAATACCTTTCAAAGTGGATCAAATCGCCTCAGCAGGAAAATTGTGTTTCGTGCAGTAAAACGTTTGTGAAGAGAAATATCCAATCAAATTGCGAGCTTTAGAAAAATTTAAGAAAGCTAGTTGAGAAGAAGGAGGGCTTGGAGAACCTGTTACTAACAGGCCAGATAGAGAGAAAAAGAAACAGAGGAAAGCAGCGGATAACATATTTGAAGGACCTGATCAGGTGGATGACGGAACAAGGGTTATATGGTATAACAGGAGAAAGCGTGCTAAGAGACACCAGGAACAGGGAGATGTGGAAAGCCATGATCGCCTACATTCTGAAAGGACATGGCACATAGAAGAAGAAGAAGAAGTTGGAGCCACGTTTCAACAAAAAGTGTACAAAATTTGATTAGTGAAAATAAAGAGATAAGTAAATTGTCGTCAAGCTGCGATTAGTAAATTGTCTTATGATAACTAAGTTGTATTTTTTATCCAATGACATTACGTGTTGCCACAAAATATGTGCAAAGGAATTAATAAAGGTTTCTTTTGGAGAGGGGTACCGCACAGCCTCTTTCTTTAAGATAATTTTGGTTCCGCAAACTCAACTAAAAGCACGTAATCGTCTCTTTTTAGTCTTGTATACATTTTTGTTTATAAATCTATTAATTATATACCCCGTATTTATTCGTCTTTTTTGCCTGTTAAATTTCTCCCGCTTGTGTGAATCAACTCATTTACACATGAAAATACAATATCTGTGTATGTTATTGTTGGCGAAAATCAGCCTCGTTTTTATTAAAACAGCATTAAAATTCTCTGTGGCAACGAAGAGTCAGGCATATGGACACCGTTATAGAGTGCTATGCGAAATAGATTTTATTTTATACTGAGATGAAAAAGATACCTCGTTATGGCTGAATCCTTGCTACCTAATTGTTAGCTATTCCTCGTTTCCTGTTATTTCAATCTCGTGCTATACCCCATCTGTTCTCAGTTCTCGTGTCTGTGTCTTTTAGTGGCTGACGAGATTAATCCTTGCAGGGAGCATTTGTCTACATAGGTTACACCTGGTAGTTGGAGTCAATCCAAGATTTGGCGAGCCTTTTGGCTTTACTGTTTGTCCTTTATGATTCTACGTAGTTCTTGTTTGAAAAGATTTTGAACAGTAAAAGTATTGGGTTGGAGAATAAAGTTTGCAACATTTGCTAATAGATCGCGTTTGAACAAATTATCTCATTAAACGTGTAACTGAAATTTACGACATATATACTTATTTTGAAATGTGAGGTTTCAACGCGTTTTTCTAACCGATTTTTACCTGGACTATGATCTTGAAATGTTTTTTTACGCTAAAAGTGTAAATGAGATACATTTTTGTCATTTGTGTAAATGTGATATCTAACGTTGCTACTGCATAGGAGGTAACTAGAGTTATCTTTGTTGCACTAGAGACGCCAGACAGTCTTGCCTTTGTTTATGACATTTCGATTCAATAATGAGGAGAAAAATAATTTCTTTGAAGTATCGAAAAGACCAACAACAACAAAAAAGTTTCATGATCTATTAGTGAAATTATTAGAAAAAACATGAGGTCACTATTTGTTATGTCGCCAAGTATAAATGAATAACTCAACAACAGAATCAGAATATAAGTTGTATTCCGCGGAAAGACGGTTAGTATGTACAGAAGTGATTAGTAATATATACAATAGAAAAATACAAGAGTCCAATCCGTCGTAAGACGTGTGTATACGTGATTACTTCCGGTACGCCACCGGAAGTGTGACTAACTCTTCACTGACTCTTCAGTAACTCATTAGAGACTCTCAAGTGACTCTCTACGACTCATTATTTAGCTGTCCCTCACAGTAAGGGCAACATATGACACATGGTCAGTTTATATCTGGGCTTTCCGGGCTAAATGGGCCGGCCAAAAAATGTCTGTCTATTTTTGCCTAGTCGTGCTTCTACCCTTCGGCGGAACCACGACTGGGTTATTGCTCCCTGCTCGGAAGCAGAGAGCGCCCTCAACCCGAAGGCAGGGAGCTGAGAGTGTCGTAGAGTCGTCAGTCTAGTGACTCCGTACGACTCATTATTTAGTCGTCCCTCCTAGTAAGGGCAACATATGACACATGGTCAGTTTATATCTGGGATTTCCGGGCTATATGGCCCGGCCAAAAAATGTCTGTCTATTTTTGCCCAGTCGTGGTTCTACCCTTCGGCGGAACCACGACTGGGTTATTGCTCTCTGCTCGGAAGCAGAGAGCGCCCTCTACCCGAAGGCAGAGGGCTGACAGTGTCATAGAGTCGTCAGTCTAGTGACTCCGTACGACTCATTATTTAGTCGTCCCTCCCAGTAAGGGCAACATATGACACATGGTTAGTTTATATCTGGGATTTCCGGGCTATATTGCCCGGCCAAAAAATGTCTGTCTGTTTTAGCCCAGTCGTGGTTCTACCCTTCGGCGGAACCACGACTGGGTTATTGCTCTCTGCTCGGAAGCAGAGAGCGCCCTCTACCCGAAGGCAGAGAGCTGACAGTGTCATAGAGTCGTCAGTCTAGTGACTCTGTACGACATTATTTATTTTCGCATGACATCCAAAAAATGTGGCACAAGGCCGAGATTGGTCTTCATCTGTCTTAATTTAACTTTCGTTAAAGTTAAAGCTATTCACTTTCTTTGACCCTGACACACTTACAATAAACCTTACACCATAACACCACATTTTTACTTACCATTCTTACCACGTCCACCACAATACCTCAGGTTCTCTATGTCGTCCTACTTAACTCCCATATGTACAATTTTCAGTGGAGGACATGGGAAGAAAATAACAACATTTAAAAATCCCCAATGATTTTATACAATGAATATACGATATTCACAAGAAACTAAATAAAATTGTATTAGTAATAAAAGCCCCCCACTACTCTAAGTCTGTGACAGCAAAATCAGTTCCCCAGACGAAATATAATGCGTGGCTATATAAATATAATAATACCACTTATCCGATCAGCAATCACTCACCCAATCACTCACACATTTAAACACCATAACAAAAACGAAAAGCACACTTGAAAAATAACGAAAGACGCCACGCATCCACCGGAGAACTAACATTCCTGAACACCTAAAGTGGGAAGGGGTGGGGGATTAAACTAAAAGAAAACTGGGACCAAAAAGAAATAGGGGGCCAATGAGCAATCATAACCTAGCTAAGTTAACTTTAAAGAGAAAAACAGAAAATCAAATACTTGCTACTCTAACCTAACAGGGAAGGGGTGTACATGTTCCGCCCAGCACACCAATATCCTGATGCCTAACCAGCATCAAACAACCACTCCAGGTCAGCACCTTTCACTCGACAGAAACGCGCAAGAGTCACCCACCTTTTGCCAAATTCAGATGGAGTGAGTCGTTTTCTTTCCGTCCTGATCTTGACTTTAAGCTGATGCTTAAAGAACAAGATCAGTTGGGAAGAGGTAAACTTCTCATCACCATAGAATTCCTTCTGTCGCGTCGTCCAAATCACGACTCGCATAACACCTAGTAAGCAAAAGAGCACATAGTGCTCAGCCCTAGATAACGGAGGTACGACATTGCTACAAACAGAACTAGCCTCAAGTACAAAGAACTTTCCACGCAGCATACGAACCATGAGATCTTCAAGAAACCTACATAACGGAGCAACAACACTGCAGTGGAAGAAGGCATGATCGACGGATTCCGCCGACAGCCCACAACGCACGCAGGTTGATTTCGGTGTTAGGCCCGCTACATGAAGTTTCTTGCCTACCCAGAGAGCCTTTCGGATCATCAGCCAGGTGAGTGATGCTTCATCGTTAGTGAGACATTTCAACCCAGGCGCCCAAGGCCATATGGAGCGAGCCTCCTGCTTCGTAAGCCCGAGCTCGCCTATTAGTTCATCTTGAACGACCCCCCTAACTAACACCCGATATAATGCCTTAAGAGACAACGCTTGGGCGTTGGAGAGGCCATCCGTAGCCGCAAGAGAAACTGGAGAGCCAAACGACATTCTTTATAGAAGGAGCACTCGCCACGAGGAGTACGGCCGGCCTACTCCTCCGACAAATGCACACTTCTCAAGGATGGAAAGTTTTTATAGACGTCCGCTTTAACGAGGGCGCCGTTCTCATCCGCCAACATACACATTCGATCCAGGAATCTAATGCGAAGCGTGTGTTGACGAATCTCAACGCTAGGCATGCCCTGACCGCCCTCAGAAGGATGAAGGTAACAGATCTCGCGACGCACCTTGGGAGCCTTGCCTTCTCCCCAAAGGAAGGAGAACAAGAGCTGTATTAGTCCCAAATGAATGGCACACGGGAGAGGAAGTACCGAAAGTCGGTAAAGGAGAATCGGGTAGATGTGCGAGACACATACTTCCGCCCTCCCCTTTAAGGAAAGATTCCTCCGAGTCCACAGACGAACTGCACCCTCGGCCTTCTCTCGAACCTCCGACCAATTCATTTCCAACTGGAGATCAGGACCGAAAAAGACGCCGAGAATCTTGATCGGCCCGTCCGTCCAGAGGAAAGGTCCGGGAAGAGAAACTCCCTTCCACGCACCCAATCGCAAGCCGACAGACTTATCGCGATTGATCTTGGCCCCTGTCACCGTCTCATAGCATCTGATTTCTTTGCTAACTTCGTCAATCTCGGCTTTGCTCGACACAAAAATCGAGACATCGTCAGCATAGGCAGAGTACCTGGCCGAGGTGGTAGCACCAGGTAGGGAAATTCCGCGAAGGACCGGATTCGCCTTTAACTTGCGAAGAAAAGGCTCCAACGCAAGAATGTACAGCAAAGGCGAAAGTGGACAACCTTGACGAATGGAGCGAGATAATGTGAATGGCTTCGATCTTACCCCATTCACTTCCACCAGCGTACCGGGGGACTCATACAGCAGTCGGATCCAGGAGCGAAAGTACGGCCCGAAACCGGCGGCGGAAAGGACAGACTCCAAGAAACGATGGTCAACCCTATCGAATGCCTTGGACTGATCCAAATTGATCAGCGCGGCTTCAGTGTCAGTTTTCTCGATGATCAGGCGTACCAAATGAAGGTTGTCCTGAATAGTCCTGCCTTTCACAGCACAAGTCTGCTCGGGGCCAATCAGACTAGGGAGGACAGCCTGCAAACGGCGGGCCAAGACATTGGCAAAAATCTTTAAGTCAGTATTTAACATCGTTAAAGGCCGATAATTATCTATGCCACCCCAACCAGTTTCAGCGCATCCCAGATTTCCGACTCTGTTATGGGCCCCTCGCACCCAGCTGCTTCAGCCGCCTCGAGGCGGGGAAAGTCAGCCAAATAGGCGTCGAACTGAGCTGTGCTCAGACCGGGCTCCCTGGTGAAAAGATCCTGGAAGTAATCTCGAAAAGCCCCACATATACCCACGTCTGTGGTCACGGTACGCCCGTCCGGCAATGTGATGTCCTTGATATGCCGATTGGCTGCTTGCCTAACTTCCTCTGCATGCAATTGTGCGGCCATATTCGTTGCCTCAGAAGACATTCTTTTTAACCTAGCCCTAACTACCAGAGATTGATGCTTCTTGATAAGCAAGGAGGCCAGCTCGGCCCTAGCTAAAGCTACGTCCCCACTATTACGGGATTTGACAGCCCGATCGACTTTCTTCTCTACTGCCGTTTGCGCCGCTAAATTAGCTAAGTTGAGCCGATGGCTATAGTCGGCAGCAAACGACCTAAGTTTCGATTTAAGTGAATCCCACCACTTATTCCCAACCACAGACCCCGTCAATTCCCGCTTTAGTGTTAGTAATAGCTGTTCCTGGAAATTTTGGCTATCAAATAATGACGCGTTCAATTTCCAGTAGCCAGCCAACTTAACCTTAGGCTTATCTAAGTTTACACGAACCCGGACGAGCCTATGATCCGTGTAAACTATCGAATGGAAACTTGGACAACCTAAGAGCCCTACGTCGACTCTCCTAACTAGGACTCGGTCGAGGTAGCTTGCGCATACCTTCGAATCCGAGCTGCCCCTATTAGTCCAACTCCACACTACCTCCCGGGAGTGCTCATTTCGATATTTATCGACAAGATCACTCCTATCGATAAATTCCCGAAATGCTTTCACATCCGGGTTGTTAGTACCCGATCTTTCTCCTATACGATCTTTCTCCGGGTCAAGGACGGCATTCCAATCCCCCGCTAAAATTACTCGCCTCGATGTTCCAAAGAACGACTCGAGCCGCCGAAACAAAGCAGGACGCTCCGCATGGCTATTGGGCGCATAAACCCCAATGAGCCGAAAAGATTTCTCCTTTATGGTAATATCCAGCACATAAATCCTGCCCGCTGGATCCGCGAAGACAAGCGCACACACCGCACCCAAAGACTTGCTCACTAGCCAGGAAACACCTCTAGAACGACCATCAAAACATGCTGAATAGAGATCGTAATCCCTAAGCAGTATGCCGTCATAAGTCGCCAGCTAAAAACCGGGTCTCCTGTAAACAGCAAACATCCACACCGAGGCGCTGGAGATCATGAGTAAGTCTCACCCTCCGAGACTCGGACCTCAGCCCCCGGGCATTCAAACTTGCTAACCAGAGAGCCATTGTGATACGTGATTAGGGTTGGGGTCCTGGACAGAACATGGACGGGGAAAGTATGCCGACGGCCTCTCCCATAGATCCTTTGCCCATTTCTTTATCAATGGCGTCATCACGGGAGATGCCTCCAACATCCCAGGGAAATGTTAGTTTTAAGGCTCTGTACAGGGAGGGGTGAACCAAAATTGGGACCCGTCCTACACAGAATTCTTTGAGTTTATCTAAATCTTTGTTTTCCTTCGTGACAATAGGTGGGGACATTTTTACATTTTTTTCTGCTTCCAACTGCATGTCCCACACCTTTCTCGCTCCTGTTCCAGTTCTGATTACTGTCAGTAATCTTTTAGCATCAGGGAAATTTTTTGGCTTCTCAATGTTCATGTCTTTACATTTTCTCATCGCCAGTAGTATTTTGACTTTGTTTATTCTGTTGCCAAAATTTCTGGCTCTCTCCTCTTGAGATGTAGAAATCTTACATACATCTTCTCCCAAGACGTAAGGCGATTTTGTTGCCTTTTTGCGAGCTTCGCGATCTTCCGCTGTGGGGCTCCTTTGACGTTTGGAAGGTGGAGGTAAATTTTTCTTGGGGGAAGGACTGGGAGTTGGATGAGTTGGAATTCGAAACGGGCTGGGGTCTCTACTGAGAGGAGTAGATTTTCTTGGAGTGGGCTGAGAGGAGTGGGACTTTTTCGGGCTTTTCTTTTTTCCAGGAGAGGCCGGGGCAGAGACGGAAGGGCGTATGGGGTTTTTTGCCAGTTCATCTTTCAGCTTCTGTATCTTTCTCATGCCTTCGTAGCCCGGATCAAATGCTTTCCGCATCTCTATAGATGGTGCAGACCAGGCCGAGGCGTCGCCCTTCTTGCTGGTAGAGGGAGTGGGGCTGTGCGTGCCTTTAGTTCTGGGAGCATCAGGGGACTGAGGTCCCGCAGCTTGACGCTTCCCTCTGGTCCTACCAACAACCTGCCATTCCCCCTTTTCCTTCTCCGTAACTACACTTGTAGCAGGCGAGGGTTTTCGGGGAATGGGGGCAGATGTTTTGACCCAATCGGGGGTACTACCACACCGGTCCTGGTTGCTGGCATGCCCACTACAGTCGGGACGGATTTTGTCAAAAAAGCGGCCAGAGGGGTATTTTGGTCTTCAGGGGCCTGGCTTCCAGAGGCCTTCTTCTCTGGGCAGGAGAAGGAGAGGTGACCAATCTCTCCACACCTCCAGCATTTGGGTTTACGACCGGATACAATCACCGGTAGGCTCAGGCTCCCAACGTCAAGACAGTTGGGGATAGTCATGAAGGCTTGAGGGCTAATCATTATATCAAACGACCATCTCCCGGTCAGGTCATCGCAGGAGGCATCTACAATCTCACCGAATTGAGTAAAGTAGGCTGCGAGATGCTCCCCGATGACCTGAGGAGGGACCTCGTATACTGCTACCTTGGTCTTACGCATGCCTTGATACTCGGTTCTTATAATGATGTCTTTTGCTATAAGATCTGTGTTACCATTTTCTGGCAGTCTTCCGGCGTGGGCAGCAGGACATCCCACATGAAAAAGCCCGCACCTTTTACGATATGTAAGGTCTTGACCCCCATGGACTGCAGTGTCTTCAACACTGTGTCTTTTGTGGAGCAACAAATCTTGCGCGAACGCTTGTCCACCACAAAGACTGACACAATTCTTTTTTCAATTTTTCTTAATTCATGGGGATCCTCCAAGAGTCCACCTTCTGTCACAAGGTAAGCGTAACTCTTGGCTTTCTCCAAGAACTCCGTCAAATTGATCTTTACCTTTGGTGGGGACTTCCAGCCCAAGGGCGATTCCCCGGCCTCGGCATCTTTGGTTTTGTCTTTATCATTTTTTGCCTCGTCCTTATTTTTCTCTATACTTTTATCCTTTTGGCCGTTCTCGGCCACCATATTCTTGGTCACAACTTTTTTGCTCTTTTCTTGTTGATCATTATTTTCAACAGTTAGAGGGGGAAAAGATTCAACATCCTTGTCAGGTGGACCCTTCCAGGGAGGGTCAAACAACAGTTTTTTTCTTCACTGACCGATTTGAGTCGGCTATTTTAAAAAATTAAGCAACGCAACGTAACTAATATTTGTTTTTCCTCCGTAACTCCAATGTGAATAGGAAGGGGAGGGAAAAGCGGGAGAAATAGGGGAAATATATAAAAGAAAAATAAACAAATAAACCTCGCAAGGTTATCACAAGAACAACGGATTTAACAATAATTGCAAAATAAAATTAGCCTAATATGGCAAACAAAATCAAAAATCCCAAAACGGCTTTAAAATTAAAATAAAACTTGCCTTTAGCGGCAAAATAAAGCTCTAAACAAAATAAAAGAAAATAGCCTTAAAAGGCAAAAACTAGCCTCTTGAGAGGTTTCACAAAGAAAACACAAAAAGTCACCTAAAGGCGATAAACGTTAAGTGGCTTTACAAAAAGAAATTTACAAAATAAACTTTACCCGTTTACGAAAAACAATACGCAAAAATAAAAGCGAAAGAGTCGCCTAAAAAGGCTACTTCACTAAAGGAAATAGGGGGAGGGTGTAAACAATAAATGTTAAAGGTTTCAATAAACTTGAAAAAAATTAAGTTACTAACTATACAAATAAATAAATCAAACAAAAAGAGCGGAGAGTCGCCTAAAAGGCTACTTCCGTAAAAGTAATATGGGGAGGGGCTGGAAAAGAAAATGTTAAAGTAGGGAGAAAATCAGATGATATTCAGTTACTAGTCAAGAGAAAATTACAAAAATAAAAATAAAGTTTAAACAAAAATAAATGTAGCACGTAAGGCAAAAATAGAAACTGTAAAATGAAAACAAAAATTAAGTCACACGGGCCGACCTAAACAAAATCAAAAATGGCGGCCAGAAAAAAAATACGAAAATCAAGTAACAAAAAGCTAGAAAATAAAATGAATAGAACAAAACAAGGAAACGAAAAAATTAAATAAAATTAAAAACTTAGCTATACAAAAAGTGTCTTTAGCAGGAAAGCGGGTAAGTCAGAAGGAGAAGGTAACTTTTGTCAGTCTTCCGTCAAAGACTGGAGTGAAAAAGTGACTATGTACGACTCATTATTTAGTCGTCCCTCCCAGTATGGGCAACATATGACACATGGTCAGTTTATATCTGGGATTTCCGGGCTATATGGCTCGGCCAAAAAATGTCTGTCTATTTTTGCCCAGTCGTGCTTCTACCCTTCGGCGGAACCACGACTGGGTTATTGCTCTCTGCTCGGAAGCAGAGAGCGCCCTCTACCCGATGAGAGAGCTGACAGTGTCGTAGAGTCGTCATTGACTCTGTACGACTGTATTTACTAGCCTTCCCACGCAAGGCTGGATGTGACACATGGTCATTTTATTGTGGGTATTCCCGACCATATAGCCGGACCAAAAAATGTCTGTCTATTTTTGCCCAGTCGTGGTTCTACCCTTCGGCGGAACCACGACTGGGTTATTGCTCTCTGCTCGGAAGCAGAGAGCGCCCTCTACCCGAAGGCAGAGAGCTGAGAGTGTCGTAGAGTCGTCAGTCTAGTGACTCTGTACGAGTCTCTTGTAGAGAATCCACCATTGCTATATATAGCAATGGGAACAGTCCATTTGTAGTCAAATAGGAGCGGCGCCCTAACACTATTCTTTAGGTTTTTAATATTAATACCGACAGAATAGACCAGACATTATAATTGAAGACAACAAACAAAAATGCCTTCTTAGAGATATGACGGTGTCATTAAAGAAATATATATTTGTTAACGAATATTATGATTAAATATATGGGTTTTGAAATTGAAAATGTGATCCCTTAAAATTGTTGTTATACCTTTAAATATTGAAGACTGGGTGTGATGAAAAATGTACAGAAAATTTCCCTACACTATTCACATTGTTTGGACTATTGTCCCCATCTTCACTGCCATGTTTTCAGCCGTTGTACGCTCCGGCCTTTTTCAGGTGCTAGAAATTTTAAACCGAACTTTTTTTATTACGATCACTGGGTTATATCATTTTCATTTCATGTGCGATGCCACTTCTGGTGAACATTTGGTTATCTTCCTTTCACTTTAAGTTATTTTTTCACCAAAATAGCCCGGTATTGAACTCACATCTCTTTGGGACAAGTCACTGGAATTAACCAACGTTTCTATCGCCTGGGTCATATATTCACATTATTAGCAACTAGGTCCCGCCCTTTTACTGTGAAACCAATAAATTGTAAAATCAAATTCTACACCATCAGCTTCTTCTCTCGCACTTCCCGCCTGTGGAACTCACTTCCGTTTACTTACCTTCCCGACATGTTCCTTTCTTCGCCCACTCAACTCTCATCAGTATTCTCATCCATCTCTTACCCTCTTCCTAACACCCCCTGTAACCTGTCACTCTTTCTCATAACTTACCTCCTATGTAACCCCCTGCTCAACAGTGGCAGTAAAATGCCTTGCTTGGGGCGACACAGTTATAAAAAAAAGTACTACCTCATCTCAGAAGTATAGACAAATACAAATGATCCCTAGTTGCTTATGGTTACAGGAAGTTCAAATTATTGTATTGTGCTAGAATTGCTCACCTACTCAGGAGTGTCTTATCAATGTAAAGAAAATATAAACACTGCACATTTTAAGTAAAACTTTACATCGGAATTCCTGCAAAAAGAATTTATATATTTACCCCATTGCCTTAGCCTAGGGCTCGGGGGATGACGCAATACTGAAGAATACTACTACTTTTACTACTACTGGCAGGCATATAAAATCTATTAAACCCTATATAATAATTAAAGATGACAAAAAATAGTGCTTTCTCATTGATATGAAAGCAGCGCGTTCAGAAAAAAATATACCCAGTCAATATGAAAATACGTAAATATAAGGATTTTGAAATAGAAAAAATATCAACTTAAATATTTTGATATATGTATAAAAATGGGATTTATGTGTCCAAGCAAAAAGGTACGTACAACAGTATAAACAAGAAGCAGTTTCCACATTAGCGGTAAACATGTTATAGTTCGAAAGTTTGACCCCCGTGAACTTTTCTCCTCCTCCTCCTCCTCAACAACAACAACAACAACAACAAGGTGATTGAGGAAACCATAAAACAACTTTGATTTAAAAGTTGTGATGGTAACGTTGTCTGGCATGCAAGAAAGAAATATCAAGGTGATTCCCGTGCTGATTGGCGCACGGGATCAATGTTATTGAAATTGTGTGACTTCCTTGACCATTTGGGTTCATTAGATCAACTTGAAGTCATCCCAAAATCGGTTCTTTTTTAGGCACTGCGCATATTTTGTGGAAAGCGTTATCTGAGCCCCTTGTTGCGACTGGACAGATAAATTGATCTACCCGGTGTATTGAAAAACTTACACTTTGTGACAAAACAAATAATAATAATAATAATAATAATAATAATAATAATAATAATAATAATAATGATAATAATGGATGCCAAACCGGAAAGATCCAGGTCCAGACGTGGTGTAAGGATACTAGTAGGAAAACATCAGTTCCTTGCAAGAGAGGAGAGCTGTTTAACTAAATAGGTGCTTCGCGGATAGCGTTGTCCCATTATGGATGAATACAAGAAGATCTGCGTTGTGACCGAAGGATGTGGAGAAAAGGGCACGGGGGTCACACTTTCGACCCATAACATGTAAGAGGAGATTTTCTGGATTTGGCGTTTCTTGGATTGATTGTAGGAAAGTTTACAATATAATTCCGCACATTTGGATAATTAAAAGCGTGGAATAATCTTGTTTTGTCGAAAACAGGAGGTAACCACCTAAGGAATGTGAACACCAGTTGTGGTATCTTCCAGTTTGTCACAGTTGATATTTGTCCTTGCGATAATATCATCCACACTTCTGTTACAATGGACAAAATATGCTTATTGTCTGGATACAAGGAATTGAAATATGAATAATCTGTTTATTAATGATTTTAAACTGTGTGACAAGAATGAAAAGAATTTCGATAATATTGTACACACAGTAAGATATGATTGCCGAAGACATCAGAATAGTGTTAGGAATCACAAAGTGCGCACTTTTGTCAATGAAAAGGGCAAGGTCTGCGACAATTGATGGGATTGTGATACTTTGTGGAGAAATAATGAGATGAGGAGTGAAGTACAAAGAAACAAAAGATACCACCAGGGAAGAGTACAGCAAGCACATTCGTAAAAAGCCTAAGTCAAAACTGAATGATGTAAAAACAATATCAATGCTTTAGCCGTGTCAATAATACGTTATGGCACAGGTGTCCTTGATTAAACTAGTGCAGAACTGCAGGAACTGGGCAGAAGAAAAAAACACGATGAAACTCTTAAGGATATATAGCGCAAACCAGCCACAAACTGATATCGATAGGTTGTATACTAAGTGGATTGTAATATGAAGGGTGGCAATTTTAGCTGAAGATTGCGTGAGAATAGAACAGATGAACTCTTGAATTACGCAGACAAGAAGAAGAAACTGATAGAAACTGATAAAAAGGAACAGGTTTTGAAAAGGAGAATAAGTGAAGACCATTCAAAAGAAATTAAAACGGATCATAAGGTAGAAAGAAAAAAGAAAGAATTGTATGGACAGTCGAATAAAAGACAAACAAAGAAGGAATTAGACACAAAGAAACAGAAATGGTCGAGAAAAAAGTTTTTTTTAAGAAAGGAGCACTATAATAACAACCCCAGATTAGGACATCAGTGCTACTAACATCAGCAAACATTTGCACAAAGAAGAAATATTCCAGCTTTGCAGAATGTGTAGATAATTCAATGAAACTGGTTAGTGTGCCATAATGGGTTCTTGGTGTTTCTTTATTGAGAACATAAGACATGGAAAAAAACTGATTCAATGATATAAATAAACAATATATTTTTATTTGTTTGAATTAGAGTAAGTCTTTAATATTTTGTGTAACAAAATGTTCTTTTATAAGGCAGATATTGGTAGTAGTTTGGATAAATTTAATTAAGAGATTTTGGGAGTCAACACTTAGTAGTAGACATTTTAGATTTAGGCCAGTGTCAATTTTTCTCCGCCCTAAGCAGGGCAGAAATAATGTCAGCAGATGATCTACTTTTTTAGGCATCGCGCATTACTGTTTTCTCCCGTGGTCACTGCTATTGTTACCACTCTGGCAGCACCTTTTTTTCCCTCTAGCTCAGATGTGCGATCTTTTTGACTAGCCTTCAAGATCTTGGTTTGGACTAACATCAAAAGTTTCTTTGTGTAAATTATCTTGATTGACCCAAATTATTTTATTTTTCGGCCTTCCAGTTTTTTCATTTTTTTTAAAAACGGTTGAGCCTTCTTGATTTTTGATAGTTTTCAGTTACAACTTAGTACGTTTTTGGTCCCATAGATTTTCGGCGTTTTTTGGCTGGGTTCAGTCTTTTCTTCTTTTTATTTTTATTTGAGGGTTTCCTTCTCGTTGAGAGAGGTATAAAAATAGTCTACGGCTATATCGTGTTGAATACACCGGTTCCCGTCCGATTACCAAAGTTAAGTATCATCGAGCCCGGTCAGTACTTAAATGGGTGACCATTTGGGAATACCAGGTGCTGTAAACGTAAGGACCAAGAATGGTCCACCGGTCCTCCAGGTTTAGAGTTGGGTGCAGGGCTAACAACCTTGCCCCGTAAAAACAAAAAGTTGCTGCCCTATGCACCATTGGGTGTAATGGAATGTGAATGAATATAAAGAGAAGCTTAAAGAAAGAGGTTAGAGTTTTACAGAAAAGTGTAAATGCTTTATTTTAATTTGAATTAATTTTATTTTTTGTGTATATATTTAATCCATTTATCGGGACTCACTACAAACCTATAGTACACACTGTGAGTGTGTGCTCATGTTTAGGCCAGAATGGGTATAAAATGTGGAGGAATTATCAAGTAACCAAAATCATACATTGAGGTTTGTTGGAGTTTTCAACGAGAAAAGGAATAAACCTGTGAAAGTCGTCGGGTCATCTACCTGAAAGGTTTTGTGGAATTTTTCAATACAATCTGGAGCACTTGTCTATATTTCTGATATGAGGTAGTATTTACAGTATTTACATTATTCGGACTGTTGTCCTCATCTTTATTGCCATTTGTACGACGTTTCGGCGATTGTCCACTCCGGCCTTTTTTTTTTTTTTTTTATAAATGGTTCGGTTCGAAATTCCTAGCATCTCAAGAAGGCCGGTGCGTACAACGGCCGAAACATCGTACAAATGGCAACAAAGATGAGGACAGTAGTCCGAATAATGTAAATACTGTAATCTGGAGCACAACAAACCAGAACAATTGGTCAAAGATAAAATAGAAAAAGAAAGGTTAATCATTTATCCAATGATATCTTTTTATACAAGGATAAAGTAAAAGGGGGAAAAGGAGAAAGTAATCAACTATGATCCATTGAACTTTGAAAGTCGCAAGGCTTTGGTAGTTTATGAGGGTAACCATTATGCCATTTTTATCGTGCACTTGGTAGGAATAGAGACATGAGTAAAGAATTTGGTACGGGTTGCCAAGTGGAACTGTTACAAAAGGGAAACCTTAAAAGAACGACAAGAATATCCCGGAAAGTGTTGAACATTTAGAGTCAAAAGAAAATTGATAGCTAAAGCTGCTGGATGTGACCCAATACTCATACATTCAGTCAATTAAATGCCATACGTGAAACACGCTTTGGGCGATCATGTCTCGAATGAGTCATGACTGATTGGGCAGAAATTATCCCGCAGTAGGTTGCCATTGCTTTCTGTGGTAGACTGGTTGCCAGAACTCAATCTGTCCTATTATTTAACCCATAACTGAAGAGAAGAGACGGATTAATAACTTTCCGAAGAGTATTTGTGCGTAAGTGAATGCAAGGAATTCAACTGGAATTCGAAATTAATTAGCGGATATTCATATCTTATATGAGAAAATATCGATAATAATAATAATAATAATAATAATAATAATAATAATTAACATAATGATTAACATAACTCTTCAAAAATTTTTCAATAGTTAATATAAGAACAAGATTTAAGAGAAGAAATCAAGAAAAGACCCACTGTTTGACAGTTTTTAACATTATTTCGACAGTATGTCTGTCTTTTTCAAGTTCAAGTTCTTCAGTTTCAAGTTTCAAGACAAATGACGTTCGTAAAAAGACTTAATATTTTTATACTTGTAAAAAGTTTTAGAGTTCACTTAAAAGTACAACTACCTTGAAATCAAAATCTCAAAAATGTAGCACATGCGAACATCAACAATTCCAGCTGTAGTTGAAATCCTAGGATTGATGGAAAAAAATCCCAATAGGTTCATTAAATGGATCTTTAGTTGCTGATATGTCCCGGAATGATATATATATATCAACTTGCAGTATAACCCGGAGTTGCTCGGGTGTAATGAAAGCTTTAAAACTAATCCATGGTCCTGAGTTCAGACTCAGCCTAAAGAATATTTGTGTGAAGTTTGGTGAGAATCGGATAAAAATTGTGGATTTGTATGAAGGAATACAGACAGATAAACAGACACACCAAGAAACAATAGACCATCTAATCCCAGGATGTTCTGTACTTGCCCCAAATGAATATAAAAATTGTCACGAAAGAGTGGGGCAATATTTACATTGGACAATGTACAAACACTATGGAAAATATGTAAACAAACACTGGTATGAACATCACCCAGCACCGGTTACAGAAATAGAAGATGTCACCATTCTATGGGATTACACCATCTACACAGACAGAAAAATTGAAGCAAATATGTCGGACATTATTGTTAAAAACCAGAAAGAAAAAACTTGCCTATTAATTGATATGGCTTCTCCAGCGAATTGTAACATAGCAACCAAGAAATTCGAACTTCTGAATATCGTTTCTTTTGTCTTTGTCTATGAGTGTATCAAATTTGATTAAAATCGGACCACTCCTTCTATAACCCGATTTTTTCGATTATCGATTTTCAATATTTATCGAAAAACTGTCAAAATATAAAGACCTGGAAAAGAAAGAGAAAAATGTGGAAATTGAAAACAAGAATCGTGCCGGTAATAGTAGGTGCACTTGGAATGATAAAAAATGGAACAAAACAACACATTGAAAGAATCCCTGGAAACCCCAGCTCAAGAGATAAAAAATGTTTTGTTAAGTACAGCCCAGACACTAAGGAGAACTTTGTCTATGTAACGCTAGGAATGTTAGGGAGATATGAAAAAACATGAAGTGGAGCCATAAAAGCACACCACGACCTGCCTTAGGTCTTCCTGCAGACTTGGTAGGTAGTACGACCATAGCAGAAATGGAAATATGATGAAAAATGAAATAATAATAAGATTAATAATAATAATAATAATAATAATAATAATAATATGATGATGATGATGATGATGATGATGTTAACTGGAAGGAAAGAGGAAAGAGAAAGAAAATATAATAAAGCATCAATCTTCGAATTCGCAATTAATTCCAATGCTGCTGCTGCTGCTGTTGAAGATGATGCTGATAGCGTTAAAATACAGGTTTTGACGAAGGAAAAATGTATCAACGTTCTTACAACGGCTGTGTTTTTCGATATATGAGAACGTGTAGTATGAAAACCTCTCCTAAAGTGTAGACTGATGATATCTTTCGTTCGGTTGTTGTTAGTTGCCCAGTGTTGATAACTGTAGTTCGTCTCCCGAGCATCGAAACCCGCTGCAGCAAATCAAAAGCTATCACCTTCTCAACTACACATGTCAAACATCATTTCTAGCGACAGTTGGTGTGGGGAAAAAACATGGCGGGATGCCGGAGACACGATATTTATTTATTTCAGCTGACAGGATTAATGTAGCGATTAGGATATTAATCCGAATATCATGCTAAGTTTTTCTCTTTTTTCTTTCTTGCTAAATTTCTTTTTACTTTGATTATTTCCTTGATTGTTACTTTCTTCTTTTGTTTGTTTGTTTCTTTCTTTGTGCTTTTATGGTAAGAAAGGAAGATGCAAAAAATAAATTGTTTCTTTCTTACCATGCTTGTTACTTTTTATTCATTTTGACGATATAAAGCATTACCTTTCTTTCTTTCTTTCTTTCTTTCTTTCTTTCTTTCTTTCTAGTCTCTTCTTCACTAATTTTTCCAATCTGTTTTCTCCTTCTATCAGTCTTCACTCTTTCTTCCTTTTTCTTATTTTTCCTTATGTAGTTTAAATTTTCTTTCTTTCTTTCTTTCTTTCTTTCTTTCTAGTCTCTTCTTCACTACTTTTTCCAATCTGTTTTCTCCTTCTATCAGTCTTCACTCTTTCTTCCTTTTTCTTTTTTATTTTTTCCTTATGTAGTTTAAATTTTCTTTCTTTCTTTCTTTCTTTCTTTCTTTCTTTCTTTCATTTCTTTCTAGTCTCTTTCTTCATTACTTTTTCCAATCTGTTTCCTCCTTCTATCACTTTTCTCTCTTTTCTTTCTCTTTCCTATTTCTTCCTTATGTAGTTTAATTTTTCTTCGTTTTATCTTTCTTTCTTTCTTTCTTTCTTTCTTTCTTTCTTTCTTTGCATTCATATATCTCCTGTTTTTCTTTGTTTCCTTCTGACTTTCTTTCTTTATTGTATTTATCTGTTTTTTTTTTGTTTTTTTTGCAAGGGGCTACGTAGAGTGGAGAAAGGCTGATTAAATATAGGAAATGACAGAGGGTGGGTGATAGGCGGGTAAGGATACCGAGAATGAGGGTTGGGTAGATGAGAGTGTTGTGAGAATAGTTGGGAGTTAGTGTGATAGGAGGTGTCTATTGACCCTACATTTAAACACCTGGAGATTGTAACTGTCGAGAAAGCAGACTTGTGGAAGGGAGTTCCACAGGCGGGAAGCGCGAGAAAAGAAGCTGTTGGAGTAGAATTTACGGTTACATCTTATTTGTTTAACTGTAAAAGGGTGGGACCTAGTTGTTAATCTAGTATCTCGTGTAAATTCGTGCTTAGGCGGCACCAGTGATCTAAGCTCATCGGAGCAGAAGCCATGAAAGTACTTGTAGAAGAGGCACAGGGAAGCCACATCACGCCGGTGTGAGAGCGGCTGCAGCCGGTCTGCCAAGTCAGTATCAACCACGTTACAGATCCTCCTTTGTATTTTGTCAAGAAGCCCAAGGAGAGCAGCAGGGGCACCCGACCAGATATGGCAGCAATATTCAATACACGGGTGGATGGTAGATTTGTATATGTGCAGAATAGATTCAGGTGGGAAAAATTTCCGGGCCCTGCACAGCGAGCCCACTTTCATAGCAGCAGATTTGGCAATGGATTCAATATAGTCATTCCATTTGAGGTCCGCCGAGAGTGTAAGGCCAAGGAGGCGTAGTATTTTACTCTCTGGGAGGCTAGCCTGTCCCATGCTAATGGGAGGTAGATGCGATTGTCTATGGTGATTAGTTGATAACAGCTTTGTTTTAGAGGCGTTGAAATTTACCAACCGTTTCCTACCCCAGGTCACTACGGATTGGAGGTCCCTTTCAAGTACGGCAGCGAGGTTCATTTTGTCGTCCAGACCTGGTTTCTGATCGATGCGGGAGTAGATTGTTGTGTCGTCGGCATACATGCCAACTTGGGATCTAATGGTGTCGGGGAGATCATTAATGTAGATCAGAAAGAGTGTGGGACCTAGGATAGAACCTTGAGGGACGCCCGCGTTCGTCTGGTAGTTTTGGGAGGCATGCCCATTTAATACCACCTTCAATGTGCGGTTAGAGAGGAAAGACTGGATGAGGTCAAACAGATGTCCAGTTATCCCATAGCTCCGCAGTTTGCACAAGAGGGCAGCATGCCAGACCCTGTCGAATGCTATGGAGATATCCAAGGCAACGGTTCGGGCTTCACCATTCTTGTCGAGTGCCTGGTATATGTACTCGGTAATGGTCGTTAGCATATCAGCAGTAGACCTGGTGAAGCGAAACCCGTACTGTTTGTCAGAGAGAAGCCCGTTGGCCATAAGATGCTGAATCACCTCGGCGTTGATAATGGCTTCGAAAACTTTGCCAAAGATTGGAAGGAGACTAATAGGACGGTAATTGGCGGGGTCTGAGGGTTCGCCAGAATTCTTAAATATAGGAACTACGCAGGAGGACTTCCAACAGGCAGGAAAGCAGGAAGCAGATAGGCAGAGGTTATAGAGTTTAGAGAGGACAGAGGAGAGTTCTGGGGCACATTTCTTCAGTACTATGACTGGGATTTCGTCACCGCCGCTCGCTTTGTGTGGGTCAAGTTGCGCAATTATCTTGGCGACCAGCGAGGGTGTAATGTGGACGTTATTTAGTTGAGCCTTAGTTCTGGGTGGGAAGTCTGGTGTAGGTATTCCTAACGAGTCCAGTGTCGAATTGGTTGAGAATCTACGGGCAAAGCATTCAGCCTTGTCGGCTGGGGAGGTGAGAACTTCAAATTCATTGATGAGTGGGGGTATTGAAGTCTTGTTCCTGCTGAGCACGCTTTTGCAGAGACGCCAGTAATCTTTGGAGCCAAACTTAGAGGATGCTATGCGTATGTGAAAAGGCGCCTGTTTTGGTTCGACGAGCAGCTTCGATAGAGCCGGAAGAAATGGTTCCGGTGGACAATAGCGGCCGAGAAAGCGGGTGAGAACCAGGGGGACGAATTTGGTTTTAGTTGGAATTTCCTGGCCGGGATAAAAGCATCGATGCCAGCCTTAACCCAAGAGGAGACTTCGGAGGCACAGTCTTCGACAGGAAGATCGAAGACGTTGTTCCAGGGGACGTCGCAGAGGAAGTCCCTGAACGAGTCCCAGTCGGCTCTTTGGTAGCAGTATGATATTCTGCTGGTCTGGTTTTCTTGGGTAGAGTTAGTGCGGATTGATATGTTTATGGAGACTACGGCGTGGTCAGAGTTTCCGAGGGGGCAGAGTTGCCTGGTAGTGCAGGAGTCTGTGATGGAGGTAAAACAAAGGTCGAGTAAAGAGTCCCTTCCGTTAGGGTTTTTAGAGAAACGCGTGGGGAAGTCCACCACTTGCGTTAGAGCTTGGGCTATTGAAAAGTGCATGGTGCGGATCCCAGCAAGGTCGCTGGCTGAGTTTTCAAGCCACTTGGTGTGGTGGGCGTTAAAATCGCCAAACACAAATATATGGGCAGATGGGTGAGAAGAAAGGGCCCTGTCGATATTAGTAGAGATGCTATCAAGTACCTTACAGTCAGAGGAGGATGGGGAGCGGTAGAGGAAGAAGAGATAGCTAACCGAGCTTAGAAGTGAGAGACGGAAGCACATGAAGGAATGATCAAGGGATTCAAGAGATGTGACCCTGGCTAGGGGGAGTTGTTCGCTGACATATACACCAAGCCCATGCATATGGACATTGGAGTCCTTCCTGAAGAGAGGAAGGTAACCAGGAACGAACAGCTCTGAAGAGGGGATAGAAGGGCTTGGTTTCCTTCTTTCCTACCTTCCTTCCTTCTTTCCTTTACATTCACATATTTCACGTTCTATTTTGTTTGTTTGTTTGTTTGTTTCTTTTTTTCTTTCTTGGTCCTGGGTATGATGGTAAACTACATTTAGCAGCAAGGCCTCTGATTAGGAGTTTGTAGGAAGCATAGAACCACAAATTCTTAGTTGTACCCAGGTCCACCCTGACCCGGAGTGATAGCACTTGTTATGGTCCCAGCTATTGGTAAATAGTCAATCTCCAAACTGGAGTCAAAACATTATGAAAGTATAAAAATAGACTTTTTGAAGAAAACATATTACCAACAATATATTTTTGAGAGAAAAAAATGATTACCATAATACATTTTTGAATAAAAAATAGAAGACATCTTCAGTTTTCTAAAGAGAAAAAAAAAATTAAAAACTTTTCATCAAAATGTGGCTAAATCAATCTTTTCACGATAACCGAACATTAAAAAAATACCTTGAAACCCCACCTTGTTGGCATGAAATAATCCACAGAAGTTGATAAGCCGTTAAACTAAACTGAAACTCAAGCTCAAAAATTCTTTCTTTCTTCGCGTTCATATCATTCTGTTTTGTTTCTTTTTTATCTTCTTTCTTCATTCATTCTTTCTGTTTCTCTTTGCTTCCTGACCGCTTGGGAATACCAGGTGCTGTAAGCGTTTAGTGGCGGATGTGCGTTGTGGTGCAGTGGATATCGGCTCGGAAAGAGAAATCGGTGAGCCGAGTTCGAATTCCAGTTGAATACCCTGCATTCACTTAAGCAATGATACCCTTGGGAAAGGTATTAATCCGTCCCCTCTCTTCAGTTATAGGTTAAATAACATGGGTAGCAATTGAGGACCCTGTCCTTAAAAAACAAAGCAAAAAAAAAAACAAAAAAAACACAAATCCCAATTTATCTTGATACTCGAAAAAAAAATATTACTAGACACAAAAAACTTATATAAGCAACAATAAATTGTTGAAAGAAAAAGGTATTACCATCAATAAATCAGTAAAGTTTAGTTGGCAATAAATGACCCGCCGAGGTTGATTTGCCATAAAAACAAACAACCAACCAATCAAATCTTTGCTTGCTTCCTTTTCCTTAGTTTATATTTTTCATTTTTCTATTATCATCTTTCTTTCTCTTTTTGTTTTTTATCCTTTTAACCACATAAAGGCGCACGGTAACCTTTTGATTCAAAACCAAGGACATGTGTTTCCGGACATCAGATATTTCATTTCAATTGTTATCACCTGCATATGTCTCTGACAAGACTCACTCCGATAATTATTTTGCTGGGAACTTAATTTCTCAACGTCAAATGGTGATAGCCAGTGTTTTTCGATACATGAAAATGTGTGATGTTAATATTCTAAACAAGAAATAAGAAGCAGTTAATATTTTTCGCTCAGATGCCGACAGGATTTGGTAATGATTAACGTGGTATAATTTCGCACCCTACAGAAAGGAAACTACAAGATCTGCTAGAGAAGGTAGCTGAAGAGAGTGACAAAAAAGGACTACAAACAAACTGCAAGAAAACTGAATGCATGGACATCAGCAAAAAGAGCAGCCCAAAATGCCAAATACAGATGGGGATACTAAAATCAGGCAGGTACAAAAATTTAAATACCTGGGATGTGTGCTAACAGAAGACGGAAAGTGCTACACAGAAATCCAAAGGCGAATTGGCATGGCGAAGGATGCGTTCCAGAAGCTGAGTAAAGTATTAAGAGACAGGAAACTTTCGATAGAAACAAAGAAGATGTCAGTTCTTCAATATGGCAGTAAAATGCTGAAATGTGGTTCTACAGAAGAATGCTGCGGATATCGTGGATCAAGCACGTGAGCAATGACGAGGTTTTAGAAAGGATGGAAACGAAAAGGAAATTAATATTGAGCATCAGGAAGAGACAACTAAAGTTCCTGGGACATGCAATGGAGAAGGAAGGCTTGGAGAACCTGATACTAACAGGCCAGATAGAGGGAAAAAGAGACAGAGGAAAGCAGCGGATAACATATTTGAAGGGCCTGAACAGGTGGATGACAGAACGAGGATTGCGTGATGTTAGAAGAGAAGTGTGCTAAGAGTCACCAGGAATAGGGAGACGTGGGGGGCCATGATCGCATACGTCCTGAAAGGGCAAGACACATAGAAGATGAAGAAAAGGTTCTATTGCCAAAGGGAGTAAAGTATGTATCTTCTTCTTCTTCTTCTTCTTCTTCTTCTTCTTCTTCTTCTTCTTCTTCTTCTTCTATGTGTCGTGCCGCTTCAGGACGTAGACGGTCACGGCCTTCCCCATCTCCCGCTTTCTTCTGTTACCCAACCCAAACCCCGCTCTGCCATCCACTTGCTCAAGTCCGACAAGTATTTTACGCGTTTCCCTCTATCTGACCTGTGAATATCAGATTTTCTGAGCCTTCCTTCCTCATTCTCACAGAAACTTCAGCTGTATTTTCTTGGTGTTAAGTATTAGTTTCCTTTTCGTTTTCATTCTCTTCAAAATCTCATCGTTGCTCACTTGTTCGATACATGGTATCCTCAGCATCCTTCTGTAGAACCACATTTCGGTTGCTTCAAGTCTCTCCTTCATCTTTGAGGACATTACCCAGCATTCACTGCCATATTGAAGAACATATATCACAGTACTCTATTCTTTGTTTCTAGTCTTTCAATATTCTACTCAGCTTCTGGAATGCATCCTTGGCCATGCTAACCCTGCCTTTGGATCTCAGTGTCGCACTTTCCGTCTTCTGTTAGAACACTTCCCAGGTATTTAAATTTTTTTACGTGCTTGATTTTGCTACCCCCACTTGTAGTTGGCATTCTGGGCTCCTCTTTTTACTGATGACCATGCATTCAGTTTTCTTGTAGTTTATTTGTAGTCCTTTCTTTCCGCTTTCTTCAGCTATCTTTCCGTAGGAGGTCTTGTACGTTCCTTTCCGTGTCTGCTATCAGCACTGTATCATCTGTGTCTCTTATATTGTTCAGATGACTTCTAGGGCTCTCAGAATTGTCTCGTTGTACAAGTTGAATAGGTCTGATTAAAAGATACATCCTTGTCTATGTCGATTCTCCTTCGGATTTCATTGTCGCACTTTCCGTCTTCTGTTAGAACACATTTCAGGTATCTAACTTTCTGTGTCTGCTTTATTTTAGTTTCCTCCGCCTGTAGTTTGCATTTTAGGCTCTTCTTTTTACTCATGACAATACATTCAGTTTTTTGTTAGTTTATGAGAGTACTGGATTGCTACGTGATGTCGGTTCTTCAATATGGCAGTAAATGCTGAACAATACCATCAAAGATGAAGGAAAAACATGAAGCAACTGAAATGTGGTTCTACAGAAGGATGCTGCGAATAGCATGGATCAAGCATGTGAGCAATGATGAGGTCTTGGAAATGATGGAAACAAAAAGGAAATTAATACTGAGCATCAGGAAGAGACAGCTGAAGTTCCTCGGACACGCAATGAGGAAGGAGGGCCTGGAGAATCTGATACTAACAGGCCAGATAGAGGGAAAATAGACAGGGGAAAGCAACGGATAACATATTTGAAGGACCTAATCAAGTGGCTGACAGAACGAGGATTGCACAGTGTATCAGGAGAAGGCGTGCTCAGAGCCACCAGGGATAGGGAAACGTGGAAAGCCATGATCGCATATGTCCTGAAAGGACAGGGCCCATAGAAGAAGAGGTAGTCCTTTCTTTCTGCGTTCTTCAGCTGCTATCGCTAGTCGTGATTCTCTAAGCGTAGCTTAAATGTGGCACAAGGCCGAAAGTATGGGGAATTCAGTTAGAATCGAACTCACTATTCAGTCATAACAGGTGGTTTTCTACACACAGCTTACATGTGGCAAAAGGCCGAAATTATGGAGCACCCAGTGAGGATCAAACTCACTATTCAGTCGTAATTGATCTAGCGAGAGAAATTTGGGTGGTTCGTGGCTTATAACAAATTACCTACTTTATCATGCAATTTTTCTAGACTAATCTAGTTCTGTTATTATCATTTTCCCTCAATTATTGTCTTCTAATTCCCCACCCCATCGGCAGACACCTTGTGTCCGGGTGGCATTACCACCTTGCTTGGAGTGAAATGATAAAAAAAAAAATCATATAGAGTTGTATCGATGCAAATTACTTTTGTATTTTCAAAAAAGTTATATATTTATATTGATTGATTGAGCTGTTTTTTTTACAACGTTTTAACCCTTTTCAGGTTATCTGAAGCCCAACAATATTTTTAGATTTCTAAGAATTTTTTTGTGGAGATAATAATGGTTTAGTAATACAAGTTTTATTAATTAACCCATAACTGGGGAAGGAAAGACGAGGTATTTGCGCTTAAGTGAATATAACGAGCACAAGGAAAATTTGAACTCAGCTCTCCAATTAACGATTGCAAGCCATTATCCATTGCACCACCCGCACATCCATGCTTATAACACATGGTATTTCCAAAGTCGTCACCCATTTCGACATTGACCAGGCTCGACGTTGTTTAACTTCGTTCGGTGATCGTACGGTAACCGGTATTTTAATGTGATGTAGCTGTCAGACTAGTTATATATTTATCGTCTTAACGAAATCGAGTTCAGTTTAAACTATACTACATATAAATTAAAGCAAATTTCTTGTAAATAGAAATAGAATAGAATGTTTCTAACGTAACAAAGTACATTCTATCAGAATGTGTTTCTGTATGTTTTCGTCTTAAAATTAGATATAAATTCCTTCACTTTGCACGTTAATTTTTTATTTTTATCAGCGTTTCACTCCGAGCAAGGCATGTCACTGCCACTACTGCTCAGGGGGCTACATACAGTGGAGAAAGGATAATTAAATATAGGAAATGTCAGAGGGTGGGTGATAGGCGGGTAAGGATACCGAGAATGAGGGTTGGGTAGATGAGAGTGTTCTGAGAATAATTGGAAGTTAGTGTGATAGGAGGTGTCTATTGACCCTACATTTAAACACCTGGAGATTGTAGCTGTCGGGAAAGCAGACTTGTGGAAGGGAGTTCCACAGGCGGGAAGCGCGAGAAAAGAAGCTGTTGGAGTAGAATTTACGGTTACATCTTATTTGTTTAACTGTAAAAGGGTGGGACCTAGTTGCTAATCTAGTATCTCGTGTAAATTCCTGCTTGGGCGGCACCAGTGATCTAAGCTCATCGGAGTAGTAGCCATGAAAGTACTTGTAGAAGAGGCACAATGTTTTTGTTTTGTAGAAAAACAGTTCAAACATTTTTCTAAAATAGCAGTTTTAGTACTGGTGTATACTCTTAAAATCAAGTAGGGGAAAGGTTAATAATTTAATAGGTGTCGGAATTTTTCCCAGTATGCAATAAGTCTTGATATAGTGAGGGCGGAAACGTCAAAAAGAAAAGAAAATTCTACCACAGCCAACTTTGTCTCCAGTAGTTCTGGTACTGTTTAGTAAGATAGTATCACATGAAGTAGTTCTGATGCAACTTAATTAGTATGCAAAAACAGAGAAAGAAAAAAAAAAGAGTTAAGAAATTAAATATCGGTAACTCGTATAACTCACAGAAAAATCGAAAATACATTTATTAAGCATCATTTGATAAGAAAGTCAAAGAAATTATACGGGCAAGATTGTAGGAGATAAGGAGATTAGCAACCGCTACAGCTGTTAAAAAGACTTCCATGCGTGGAAAATCCTATTAGCAGTCAGTCAGTCAATTAAGAGCCGTACGTGATACACACTTGGGCGATCATGTCTCTTTCGATCTATTACTGACTAAGCGGAAGGCTTTCCCGTAGTACTTTTCTATTTATTTTTGTAGTAAACTGATTGCCAGCCAAGGCTATAGATTCCAATCTGTCCTGCTATTCAACCCATAGATGGAGAGTAAAGAGATGGAGGCATGCCTTTCCCAAGGGTATTTTCTGTGCAAGTGAATGCAATGCACTCAAATGGAATTTCAACCTGACTCTCCGATTTCTCATTCCGAGGAAGCTACTCCTTTTCAATGTTTTGGTGTACTAACACACACACACACACACACACACACACACACACACGCGCGTGCGCGCGCACACGCACACACGCACACGCACACGCACACACACACACACACACACGCACACACACACAAACTGCAGCATACGTAGCGCGAATTTTAACAGATACACCCTCTTTTATACTGCGCCAAAGACGAAGTAGGACGAGAACACCTCTCCGAAAGCACATCAAATCATAGACACACTCATTCAACAACACTCAACCACACCCATTTCTTCTTTTTAAAGAGACTACTCTAAAAACGGATGTGCGTTGTGGTGCAGTGGATAACGACTCGGGACAGACAAATCGGGGTGTCGAGTTCGAACTCGAATTCGAATTCGAGTTGAATTCCTTGCAGTCACTTGCGCACAAATACCATTGTAAAAAAGTATTAATCCGTCTCTTCCCTCCAGTTATGGGTTAAATAATAGGACAGATTGGGTTCTATAGCGTTGGTTGGCAACCAGTCTACCGTAGAAAGCAATGGCAACGTACTGCGGAATAATCTGCTCAGTCAGTCATATCTCTTTTGGGATATGATCGCCCAAGCATGTACCACGTATGGCACTTGACTGACTAGGTTGGCATCCATGTCTCACCTTCTGCGGAATAATCTTCTGCCTCGTCAGTCATGTCTCTTTCGAGAGATGATCGCCCAAAGCGTGTATCACGCATACCACTTAACTGACTGACTGATTCTAAAAACATTCCTTAAATTTAAACTATTTTTTCAGGAATTATCCTTGAACACTCTCTATAATAAACGTTTCCGCTAGAATAAAAATCTCTTTCTCTCTCTCTCTCTCTCTCTCTCTCTCATTTTGCTCATTCTTTTATTTGTCTATTCGTCAACGCCCATCACCTCCGTAACCTAAAAGGCTACGTCCCGGCCTTGTGGAAATGTGCAAAAGAAGTGACCTTAATAAACTCGGAAGGGTAGAAAGAATTCTTTAAAAAATAAACGTCCGAGAAACTGAAGATTAATATTTCGATCAAAGCCGAATAATTTTTCACTTTATTGTAAATCTGTGGACAGATACAGATTAGTTCATATAGAAGGATATTTTTTTATATATCTAAGCAGATGGAGAAGTGTTGTGAAGGCATGCTCCAAGTGAGGTGAGGAGATGAGAGGAGAAGAGAGACCAGTAGTTGAAGGAGAGGAGATAGCCCAGACGGCAGAGGGCTGCATCAATGCTCTCTGAACCAGGCGCCACCTACACCTGTAGCAACTGCCGATCGAGGATAAGCCTGTACAGTCACAGCAACAACTGCAACTCAGCAACAGATTAATCTGAGGCGGATATCTCTATTATCTCCCGAGACAGACGGATGCCAACAATCTAAGCTATAAAAATAAATTCAAGATAATAGTCACATTGACAGGCTCTTTGAAAATAGACAATGCGATTCTCCCGGAGAGTAATACACTACACCTCCTCGTACTTACCCTGTCCTCAGACCTCAAATGGAACCACTATATTGAATCCATAGCAAAATCTACTGCTAAGAAGGTTGGGTCACTATGTCGATCCAGGATGTTTTTTCCACCTGAATCCATCCTGCATATATACAAGTCAACCATCCGTCCGTGCATGGAGTACTGCTGCCATTTATGGTCAGGTGCCCCTGCCGTTCTCCTCAGTGTTCTTGGCAAGCTCCAAAGGAGAGTTTGTAATGTGATAGGTACTGATCTGGCGACTTGACTGCAGCCACTTCCCCATCGTCGAAATGTGGCCTCCCTTTGTCTGTTCTATAAATACTTTCATGGCTTCTGCTCAGACGAACTTAAGTCACTGATACCTCCTCAACAGGTGTTTACTCGTGCAACCAGACTGGCAACTGGGTCCCACCCATTCACAGTCAGGTTAGCCAAATGCAGATGACAGTTCTACTCCTGCAGCTTCCTCTCTCGCACTTCCCGCCTGTGGAACTCGCTCCTGTATTCTTGCTTTCCTGACGGCTACAACCTCCAGACATTTAAAAGCAAAGTCAATACCCATCTACTAACCACTGGACTCTAGCGCTCTCCCCACCCCTGTATAACCTTCCCTTTCTCTCCACCTATGTATCTGTCATCGCACTTGCTTTCTCAGCTTTCTATTGTTCCTTTCTAACTAGTTTGTACTCCTCACTCTTTTCTAATTAATCTTTTTACATTTATGTAGCCCCCTGCACATCAGTGGCGTTTCCGCCTTGCTCGGGGTGAAATGATAAAAAAAAAATGACGACTGATCAGCAGAAAAGAAAGTGTAGCTTTAATATTAATACACCTAACAGAGGATATATGACAAGAAGAGAAAGAATAATAGTATGTGACTACACTTAAAGAAACAAGGTGCATCAGCGGGTTGACATAAAAGATGCTATCTGAACCCCCAAATGCAGATCAACGCCTCACTCGGTGTCAGTGGCTGTCCCCCGACATGTGGAAACGTGCTCGACTTAGCTGCGCGTAGGAAAAACAGTATGACAGTTTTATATGTAAACGCTCACCCGAGAAAGACGAAATGGAGAGTTTCTCACGTCCTTTCGATATGTAGAAGGCCCCAGGGTCGTGCATTCATTGGCTAGTATTAACGGAGGAAATCTCAAGTTGAATAAAATGTAATGCTACGTATAAAAGATTGGCTCTTGTGTTACCATAAGTAATGTATGACGATGATGTAAGAAATCGTAGGGAAGGTTAGAAACAGCGTATATGGTATATAATATCAACAAAGGAAGGGTTCTGAAGGAAAAATAGCTCAGTAAAGCATAAAAGTTAAAGATGGAGAGAAAATTACATAAAAAAAGGATGAAGACTGAGAAAAGAACGGGAAAGAAAAGAAATGACTACGCAGAGAACACTTAAAACGCGAATATGAATCGCCGGTAATCTATTATGTCATATCCTCCTGTTTCTTCTAGTTTTGTTTTTTTTCTTATTTCTCTCAAACCCTGTTCTACCATCCATTTACTCAAGCCCATCAAGTATGCTACGTGCTGCTCTCCTATGTCCCTATTTTCTACAATATGTCCTGTGAGTATCAAATTTTCTAATCCTTCCATTCTCATTACATACCCTACAAATTTCAACTGCCTTTTCCTTTTCGTTTCCTTTTTCTTCAAAACCTCGTCGTTTCTTATATTTGGTCCAAGGTATTCTCAGCATCTTTCTGTAGAACTCAATTTCTGTTGCTTCAAGTTTGTTCTTCATTTGTGAGTAGATTTTCCAGCATTCAATGCTATACAGGAGGACAGATATCACGTAACATTTCAGTCGTATTTTCTTTGTTTATAACAAAATTTGTCTATCTTTTAATACTCTGCTTAATTTTTGGAAGGCATCTTTTGCCATCCGAATACGTCTTCAGTCAGTTAAGTGCCGTACGTAATACACGCTTGGGCGATAATGTCTTGAAAGAACATGTTCCCACAGTAGGTTGCCATTAATTTCTGCAGTAGACTGCCAACCAAGGCTATAGAACTAATCTGTTCTACGATTTAACTAATAGCTGAACGGAGGAAAGATGCATTTGCGCGTAAGTGAATGCAACGAATTGGATTTGAATTCGAATTCCGATTTCTCGTTCCGAGCCGATATCCACTGCTCCACAACACACATTACTATTTACAGTTTTCTAAAGGGTCAATCACGTATAGAATCATATTTGCTTAAGATATGTAATTCAGCCTTGAAATTCTGTAACTTTTATTTGATATTATCTTTGTTACTTTTATTTAATAGTCTTTTTTCAGCTTTGGAATTAAAAGAAAAAAAATCATAAGAATCGAGATAAAACGACGAAAAAAATCCCTCCATTTTGGTCGGTTTTAATAAAACCTGATCTGCAAGGTCGTCTTTTTTTCTTCCTTCCGTATGATTACATTCGAGATAATTACTAGCAAAGAGCATTTTAATGAAATATTTTGATGAAAAAAAAAAAAAAAAAATTAATCACTGATATTAAAAAATTAAATAAATAAATAAAAGTCATTAAACGAGAGTGTCGTAATTGGAAATCAATGGCCTCCTTAGGTATGTAAAAGATGAAGAGAGATTAACTTAGGTTGGCTGTGGGGTGAAGTTAAAGAATGCGGAATGAAAATAATAGAAAATATTCTTGGAGAAAATACCACCCACGCTGAAATAGGGCTCGAACGAAATCATTCTAAGAATATATTTGTACCAATCTGCATCCAAGCACACTAAGGTGCTAGTAACAACATACGTGCATATACCAATAAGTTCGTCAAGCTAGAATAAAAAAGACTTCATTTTATACAAAAAATAATTATTTACCGGCATATTCTCCTTTTTTACCCTAGCACTTAACACAGCACACCTCCATTACCTTCATAGATCGAAAGTTATACAGCAAAATTTTCAAAAAATCACTTGTGTCTGTTACGAAATTAATGATGAAACCTCGAATACATGTAAGAAAAATGTCAGATGAAACCTCGAATGCATATAGGAAAAATGTCAGATGAAACCTCGAATATATATAGGAAAAATGTCAGATGAAACCTCGAATGCATATAGGAAAAATGTCAGATGAAACCTCGAATGCATATAGAAAAAATGTCAGATGAAACCTCGAATATATATGGGAAAAATGTCAGATAAAACCGCGAATACATATAGGAAAATATCAGATGAAACCTCGAATATATATAGGAAAAATGTCAGATGAAAGCTCGAATATATATAGGGAAAATGTCAGATTAAACCTCGAATACATATAGGAAAAATGTCAGATGAAACCTCGAATACATATAGATAAAATGTCAGATGAAACCTTGAATACATATAGGAAAAATGTAAAGATGGTTGATTTTCTAAGCGCCGCTTAGATGTGGAACAAGGTAGAAAGTATGGTGTACCCAGTTAGTATTACAACTATTACAACTCATTATTAAAACTCACTACTCAGTTGTAATAGGTTCTAGCAAGACTAGCTTGGTAACCATTACACCACATCAAGGTGTCTAGACCCGTAAAGACGAAGAGGATAACCCCAAAGATTTTATCTAATAAACATAAATTATTAATTAGATAAAAATTGAGAGCTCCATAGATATTAATCCAGAGCATTATAAAATATTGAGAGGAAAACTCAACACATATTTAGACGGTTAAATCAAGATTTATTTCGACAGTGTAAATTTACTTGCAATATCTCATTCAGACCGTTGCTATACCATACCATACAATACCAAACCATACTGAAAACCATACCACGGGTTGTCTCAAGCCTTTTGAGTGAAATTGTGTTGACGGCTCCTTTTTAGGAGCTGTCGATGGTAGTGCTAGCTCGAATTCATAAGTCATCGTGACCAAGGGTTTTAGCGTCTTCCCCTTGTTCAGATTGTTGTTCCTGGCTAGAATGTTATTCTAAGTAGTGAAAATGGATTTACCAAAACCATGCACTATCAATGGAATTGATAGTCATTTCTGCATCCACCTCTTCCCATTAACCCCTAAACATTTTCAATGGGGTTCAAGTACGACGAACATGGTCTACAAGAATCACGTCGTTGCTCACGAAAAAGTCTTTTGTCCAGCGGCTATTATGGGTTGCTGATTCAGCCAACTCTGCACAAGCAAGGGCCTTCAGTCAATTAAGATGCTCTCTCCAACATCCTAATGTAACCAGGCATTGTTTGACGTCTCCGTATAGAATGAAGTTCTATTTTTCCTTGGAGGACGATAGAACCCCAGATCATGATGGAACTTGCTCTACTGTGTTGTGTAGAAAATACCTCCGGTTGAATATCCTTATCGTGCCAGTAAAGGTGGAAACTATCTGGACTATCCAGGTTATTTTTACCTCATCAGAGAACAAAACCTTATTCTACTTTTCCAAGTCCCATGTTTGGCACTTCTCGGCAAAGATTAACCGATCTGTTTTGTGGTTTTGAACGAGGCGTGGAATTTGAAGACTTTTACGGTTTTTACAAACTTTCTCGTGAAGATGCCATTAAGTTCTTGTTGTTCTTGAGGTGCATCCTGCGCCCATAAGAGCCTTTACCTGTTTTGATGATCGGCTGCTCTCTTGCCAGACAATCGTATCTTCCCGCTAAACGCCGACGAAATTTTCTTGCGCCGACTACTTGAAAGTTTCGTTCTGTATCTCTCAAAGTATTTAAAAAAAATTGCAACATTATTTTTACGGCGTCCAGTCTCACCAGCGATGAAACGTCGAGAGAGACCTTGCATTTACATATTGACAATTGTGCTATGTTCGAACTCTGTCAACGTTTTAGGCTTTGCCATATGTTTATCTGATGTAACACATGAGATACCAGTAGGAAATTTTGATTGTATGTCCATCTGTTTGTTCTATCTATGTCAGAGACGTTTGATGTTGTTGGAGTTTTAATCAGTCCACCAAAACTAGAGAGTATTTTAATTATACTCCCCCAACGTAAAACAATAATAATACATCAGTTACAGTCTTATTCTTTTCCTGTTTAAAGTTTGTACATGTCTAGACTTCTATTGATACACTTCGATAAAAATCATTTGCATAGCTTTTACACTAATTTTTTTAGAATATAAAAACCTCCTACCCCGCTATAATTATTTAATTTGTTGGCCTTTATTTTTTAGTTTGATTTTATGTTTTAAAATCTCCTTATCAATTTATATATAATCAAGTAAATTAACCACATTTCACGGTCTGATGATAGTGTATTAAACACCGAAACTTTATACAGTTGAGTTGCAGTATGCAATAATAATAATAATAATAATAATAATAATAATAATAATATATCTATGCTCTGCTTCTGTATTGAGCACTACTATAAGTAATTATCTAACTGTGGAATATATATATATATATATATATATATATATATATATATATATATATATATGCATGTGGAATATATATATATATGAATACCAGGTGCTGTAAGCGTTTAGTAACGGATGTGCGTTGTGGTGCAGGCAGTTGATATCGGCTCGGAAAGAGAAATCGGTGAGCCGAGTTCGAATTCCAGTTGAATACCCTGCATTCAATTAAGCACTGGTACCCTTGGGAAAGGCATTAATCTGTCCCTTCTCTCCAGTTATGGGTTAAATAACAAGAGAAGGACTTGGGGACCATGCTCTTAAAAAACAAACCCCAATGAATGTTGATACTCGAAAAGAAAAAATGTTGTAAATATAAAATAACCTTACCCCAAAATCATTGGTTATGACCTTAAAATGATCCCATAAGGATTACTAGGTCGTTAAACCTCGAAACAAAACATATATATATATATATATATATACACTTGCATATGCGTGTAAATAAATACACACTCACACACCCATATACTTATATTAGCTTTGTTGTATACTTGTACATATATGTACACATATATATCTGATATACACATTTCGTCATTGCTGCCCACTATCTCAACAATGTAAGATACGCAGATGACAAAAGTGCTGATAGCAGACACGGAAAGAAAAATGCAGGACATCCTACAGAAGGTAGCAATAGAAAGCGAGAAGAAATAACTAAGCATAAACTTCAAGAATACTGATTGTATGGTCATCAGCAAAAAGAAGACCCCAAAATGCCAACTACAGGTCGGAGAAACTAAAATTAAACAAGTAAAGAAATTGAAATTCCAGGGAAGCATGATGACAGAGAATGGAAATTGCGGTATTGAGATCCAAAGACGTATTCGCAGAGCCAATGACGCATTTCAAAGGTTAGCCAGAATATTGAAAGACAGGAAAATCTCACTGGAGACAAAGAAGAGGATGCTGGATTGCTATGTGATATCTGTTTTTCTGTATAGCAGTGAATGTTAGACGATCTCCTCAAGAATAAATGAGAGGCTTGAGGTAGCAAAAATGTGCTTTTATAGAAGGATGCTGAGGATATCATGGACTGAGCATGTGACTAACGACGAGGTGCTAGAGAGGATGGGAACGAGGAGAAAACTTATACTTAATATAAGGTAGAGACAGATAAGCATTCTGGGACATGTACTGCGGAAGAAGGGCCTGGAAAATTTAATACTTACAGAACGGATTGAAGAAATAAGAGAGAGGCTAAAGCACCGTGTGACCTACTTAATAGGCCTGAAAAAATGAATGACAGAGCGGGGTTTGGGAGGGATACCATCAGGAAGAATGTTGAAACGGCAAGAGACAGAGCCAAGTAGAAATTCATGATCGCCTACGTCCTGAAGGAACACGGCACATGAAGAAAAAGTTATTTTTGTATATACTTTTACACAAATATCCATGCATATAGCTATTTCTTATATATATATATATATATATATATAAATCAAAATAATAACTAAATAGACTCTGTAAGTATGTAGGCCGTAAATTTATACTAAGATAAACCTTCAAAAAAACCACTAACAAACAGAACCTAATTCCGTTACAAACCGGTGCACTGAGGCGTCGGATAAATGGGGAGAAAAAAAGAAATCCGCGGAATAAGAATAAAACATTCAATACTCCGCAGTAAAAAAAAAAACCCAAACGGAACCAACCACAAGAAAAAGTGCTCGATACAAAGTACAAAAAAAGATATACAAAAGTAGAGCAAAGACACACAAAAATCCAAAGCGAGCCAAAACCTACCGCGGTTTCACACTACGGATCGTCAGGGCAAAGGCTAAAACACTAAAGATAAAATAATACATATATATATATATATATATATATATATATATATATATATATATAGTGTAATGATTGTTACAATGTTTTTATAAATTCATAGTATCACGACACAAAAATTTTCATGTTTCGAAGCCAGCCCATTATGTGATTTTTTTAGAAATGAGAATTATCTAGTTGAAAAGCCAGTTTATTTGTGTTGGATTTGTTTTTGTTTTTTGGTGTTGGTTGGGTTGGTCTGTATTTTGAGTACTGTTGACCTTTTTAAGGTTTTAGGGTTTGATAGTACTAGGGGGGTATCATTAAAAAAAGCGGCTACAGAAACAAAGACATCCAATACATAACAAACAACAACCCCAACAAGAAAAGTAGAAACAGAAAAATCATTTGGTACACACCTCCTTTCAACCAAATGATCAACACCAAACTAGGACAGAAGTTCTTGAACTTAATCAAAAAACATTTCCCAACAAATAAACCCCTCAGTAAAATCTTAAAAGCAGCCTCAGCCCTCACAAGATTAATAGATTAACCTATCCTGAACTCAGCCACAAACAAACACTTAACCCTAAGACCTTAAAAAGGTCAACAGAACTCAAAATACAGACCAACCCCACCAACACTAAAAAAACAAAAACACAAAAAAAAAAAAACAAAAAAAAACAAATCCAACACAAATAAACGGTCTTTTCAACTAGATAATTCTCATTTCTAAAAAATCAACTGAGGATGAAGCCAACAACATAATGGGCTGGCTTCGAAACATGAAAACTTTTGTGTAGTGATACTATAAATTTATAAAAACATTGTAACAACCATTACAGCATAACGCTCTACATTTGTATCGAGCACTCTTTATAAAAGTAAATGCATGAACAAAAGGTTAATAAACCTACGAGTTCAACAACTTAGTTACAATACATAGCTCTCATTTAGGTAGAGCACTATCCACATTTATTTTTATTCCACAACCGACAATGGAGAAAACAAATTTCGAAGTCTCACTCAAAAACATTCTCAACCCAAACAAACGGGAATATTTCGTCAAACTAATCCATAAAACAGAGGACCTAATTAGAAGGATGAGGTGGAAAGCTTACTTCTTCTTAAAGAAGAGCAAGACACCAAAAGACCCGGAAGTTTATGGATTTAAAAGCATAAAAAACGCACCCACAATAGAAAAATTATTTAAATTTGAAAATAAACTTTTCCAAGTAATAAAAAACATAACCTTCAACAAAAGAAAAAAATAAATTTCAAATACACCTGGACCGAGTCATCTCAAAAATAAAATCCTCGGATAAACTATTAGTAAAGTCAGACAAAATCGAAAACTTCTACTCAATATCACCAGCCAAATACACAGCCCTAAAAAGAAAACTTAACAAAAAACTATAAAAAGACGAACAACAACAAATTAGATATAGTCGACAAGATAGATATAATCAGCAAAAAATCACAGATAAACTAAAAATAAGTGAAACAGTAAGCAAACTCCACAGTAAGGAAGCATACATCACATTAAAAGACCACAAAACAGACTTCCAAATAAACCTACCCACGAGAATAATAAACCCAACAAGACCAG
>JBBBDQ010001004.1:1575000-1652500 GCA_037127315.1 Ascarosepion bandense | reverse complement strand
TGGCAGTGATGAGTCATCCTGTAAAAGCCTAAAACGCTAGAGGTAAGTTGTTGATAAATGAGGAATTCGAGGAAGAACCGAGAATGCCCAAATTGAAATAAATATGTACCGAATGAGATAAATTATCAGAACACGCATACATCAATTTCAAAGTATACTGTGGTACATGTATCGTATTTAACGCGTTTGCTAAAACGAGAGTGGATGAAAAAGCAATGCTCTCTTTAATTCGGTTTTATAAATTTTAGGTTAGCCCCAAGGTCCTGACTCATTTAGAAAGTGTAAAAAAAAAAAAAAAAAAAAAAAAAAAAAAAAAAAAACCCAAAAAACAAAAAAAACAAACAAACAAACAAAAACAAAAAAAAACCCCAACAAATCTTGATTTTTATTTGGTGGAATTTTCAAGAAGGATTGTATTTCGAATCTGTTCCACACTTCATGCCATCAACGCTACAGCTAGTCCGCGTGTATAGCAAAGTAAAGAATTAGTATCTGTAAAAAATTATTTTTCTGTATTTCAACTGAATGGTAATTATTTTTAATATTTATTGAAAATTATTTTCACGATTGAAATTTTTTCAATTATAAGTTTTTGTCGCTATTATTAAGGCGAAACTTTTGTATTTAAATTATATAAACTCTTAATCGTGAAGGTTTTAGGATTTATTCCCAAAATTTCTTATTTGGAATATGAGTGTTTTCTTTTGGTATTATTCCAAAGATTCCTTATTTGGAATATGGGCATTTTTGGTCTGTCCTTGGAAATGAACGCTTACGTGGACATATGCACTAATTTCAATATCTGGCGCCATGCGGAAAAATTATCGTCTCTCAAAAGTTTTCTTTTGCGTAAGCTTGTCAAATTAAACTCAGAATAATCTGAGCGCCACAAACTAACTGACGTAATCAGATTTTCTCCAAGAAGCGAAATTTATTCGCAACTTTAATTTATTAACTTAAGAGGCAGAATTATTGTAATTTGCTAAGACGTATTACGAATGGCCTCTATATTAATATTTATACATATTAACTGTGTTAATATGTAATTTATTTCAAGTTAAAATTCTTGTTTTCATAATTTGAATGTAAATGGCTTTTTAGATTTTCAGCCTATAATTAAAGTCTCATAAATATTTAAATAATAGGGTGAATATAACCCTTTGTTTCTATTTGCTTATTCAATTTGCGTAAATATATTAATTTAAAAACAACAACAGTAAAGTTTTTTCTATGTGTAAAATCTTTAATATAATATAGCACAAAATTAAATATTGAGCTTTTAATCATACTGTTTTTTTGGTCATTAAAAGACAATGTAAAATGTTTCCGTTTTAATAATTAACGCAAAAAATTATTATCAGCTGTAATACAACCAGTTAAAGGGAGGTAACTTACACCTTTTACGTCAGTTTTTATTATAACTAAATGTAATATTCATTCTTTCGAAAACATTTGTAAAAAGCTGTTAAAACGTTTATCGTACTAGCATAAAGGACCGTTTATGCAGACAATCTACTGTACTTTATTGTTCTTTTAATATTAATAAAGTTTGATTTTTTGGATTGGACTCTCGGAATTTATAATTCTTATTTCGATAACGGTAACATAAAATTTCTAATACCACAGAGAAATTATTTTTATAATTAATTCTTTACGCTGCTTAAAAGATTATTAAATCTTTTTTATTCTACAAAGAAAAGAATATGTTTTATTATTTTTTAAAATTTTTTCATATCCTACTTTAGTTAATTGAGGTGGAATTTGTTTCAGCAAGACAATGTGAAGCCACAGACGCCCAGGTTGGCTTCTTCTTCTTCTTCATGTGCCGTGTCCTTTTAGAACGTAGGCGATAATGGACTTCCACTTAGCTCTGTCACTTGTCGCTCTCAGTATTTTTTCTCTTAGTATCTCTTCCAAGCCCCGCTCTGTCAACCATTTGCTCAGGACTAACAAGTATGTCTCGCGCTGCTCCCCCTCTCTCTTCTTCCATTTATACGACCTGTGAGTATCAAGTTCTCCAGGCCTTCCTTCATCATTATGTGTTCAAGGAACCTCATTTGTCTCTTCCTAGCATTTAGTATCAGTTTTCTTCTCGTTTGCATCCTTTCCAACACATCATCGCTGCACACTTTCTCCGTCCATGGAATATTCAGCATCTTTCTGAAAAACCACATTTCTGCTGCCTCAAGCCTCTCCTTCATCTTTGATGAGATCGTCCAACATTTACTTCTATACAGAAGAACAGATATCACATAGCAATCCAGCACTCTTTTCTTTGTTTCTAATAAGATTTTCCTGTCTTTCAGTACTCTGGTTAGCTTATAAAACGCGTTTTTGGCAATGCCAATGCGTCTTTGGATCTCTATGTCGCACCTTCTATTCTCTGTCAAAATACTTCCGATTTTTAGTTGGCATATTGAGCTTCTCTTTTTACTGATGACTATACATTCAGTTTTCTTTAAGTTTATTCTCAGTTCCTTCTTCTCACTTGCTTTTGTTATCTTCTGTAGAAGGTCCCGCATTTTCTTTTCCTTGTCTGCTATCAACACCGTGTCATTAGCGTATCTTACATTGGTGAGATTTTGGCCGCCAATGACGAATCCTGGCAAGGCGTTTATTTCTCTCATAATTGCTTCGCTGTACAGTTTGAAAAGTTCCGATGAGAAAACACATCCTTGTCTTACGACCCTTTCTATTTTTGTATACCTGCTAAGTTCACCGCTTACCCGTACACAAGCGGTCTGCTGCCAATAAAGATTCTTGGTTATCCTAAAGTCCTTTCTGAAAATGTCGAGATTGTCAAATCCTTGTGTCGTACTTTGTCGAATGTCTTGGCGTAGTCTATAAAGCACAAATAAATTTCCTTCTGCATTTGTATTGCTCGTTCAGATAGCATTCTGAGCATGAATATCGCATTCCTCGTTCCGGTATTATTAACGAACCCACATTATTTTTATCCTATCTCTGGGCCGATTCTGCTACGCGTTCTGTTCATAAGAATCCGGATGATGAGTTTTGTTATGTGGTTCGATGGAGCTCACATTCTTTTGCACCTGGCTGCTTAGGTGCTGTTATGAAGGTTGATCTGCTTAGGTCCCCCGGTATATTGCCACTGTTGTTGATTTCTTTCATTATTTCTGTTAGTTTAAATTCAAACAGATGGCCTGTGTTGAGATTCTTCCACATCCTTCATTCAGTTCCGATGCTGCTCTGAGTAACTATGGCCTATTCCGCTCAATCGCACCCTTCCTCTGCTACCATTGATTCAACACTTTCGATGACGTGAAGAAATCTTGTGAACAGTTTTTTGATTCAATGCCAGCAGGCTGGTATCTGGAACAGATTCGGATGCTGGCCGATCGCTGATAGAAAATTGTCGAGAATGATAGATTTTATTTGGAAGAATAAATGTTACTCTATAGAACTTTGTTGTTTTCTTTCCAATTTCAAAGTTAGTTATTTCTGTTCAACTTAATATTAAAGTCTCTACAGTTTTTCTTTTATTTTTAATTTTATATTTATTTATTTTGCCTAAAAAGTAAAAAAAATAGTGTCTAGAAGTCCAGTGGAAGAATCGCAGAGTTAACTTATCTTTTCCTACCCATAAATCCCTTTTTTTTTCAAAAATGACTTCCCTTCAGTAAACATGAATGAGAAGACAGTTCTAATTTAATTTTAAAAGTATTAGTCGACATTCCTCTATCTATTTAAAAAAAATATTTTATTATTTTTTTTATTTTTTTTTTTAATCATTTCACCCCGAGCAAGGCAGAAACGCCACTGATGTGCAGGGGGTTACATAAAAGTAAAGAGATTAATTACAAAAGAGTGAGGAGTACAAGCTAGTTAGAAAGGAACAATAGAAAGCTGAGAAAGCAGGTGCAATGACAGGTACATGGGCGGAGAGAAAGGGAAGGTTATACAGGGGAGGGGAGAGAGCTAGAGGCCAGTGGTTAGTAGGTGAGTATTAACTTTGCTTTTAAATTTCTGGAGGTCGTAGCCGTCAGGAAAGCAAGAATACGGGAGTGAGTTCCACAGGCGGGAAGTGCGAGAGAGGAAGCTGCAGGAGTAGAATTGTCGTCTGCGTTTGGCTAAACTGACTGTGAATGGGTGGGACCCAGTTGCCAGTCTGGTTGAACGGGTAAAAACCTGTTGAGGAGGCATCAGTGACTTAAGCTCATCCGAGCAGAAGCCATGAAAGTATTTATAGAAGAGACAGAGGGAGGCCACATTTCGACGATGGGAAAGTGGCTGCAGACGAGTCGCCAGATCAGTACCTATCACATTACAGACTCTCCTTTGGAGCTTGTCAAGAACACTGAGGAGAACGGCAGGGGCACCTGACCATAAATGGCAGCAGTACTCCATGCACGGACGGATGGTTGACTTGTATATATGCAGGATGGATTCAGGTGGAAAAAACATCCTGGATCGACATAGTGACCCAATCTTCTTAGCAGTAGATTTTGCTATGGATTCAATATAGTGGTTCCATTTGAGGTCAGAGGACAGGGTAAGTCCGAGGAGGCGTAGTGTATTACTCTCCGGGAGAATCATCTGGTCCATGCTTATGGGAGGCAGAAGAGGTTGCCTGTAATGGTTGACAGACAACAGCTTGGTCTTAGATGAATTGAAGTTGACAAGCCACTTCTTGCTCCAGTTCACCACAGAGTGTAGATCCCGCTCAAGGTCAGCAGCGAGATTATGTCTGTCCGCCACGATTTCAATTTGTCCTATAATCAATAAAATTTCTAGAATCCTGGGGATAGAATTGTGGGGCAATCTTCTTTTTTCTTACAGACAATCTTTTTCGAAATTGGATGCTCTTCAATAATACATTTGAGGAGGAAGCGAGACTTTGTTGAGGACGAGATTTGGAGTCTTGTAGAATTTTCTGTTCATTTTTACATGTTTTTTTGTGCCATCACTCTTAAATTTATTGAAATTCAAGAAAAGATATTACAATTAAAAGGCCCTCGGACACACACACACACACACACACACACACACACACACATATATATATATATATATAGAAGGTGGCCTAAAAGTACGTATACAGTAGCTTAATTGTTTATATACTGACGCGACTTTATTTTTTACAGCTATTGTGAATCATAGAAAACAATTTGAGTCGAGAACAAAGAAAGTGGATTCTACGGAAGTATTAGAAGATTGAAAATGCTGAGCAGGTGCGCAAAGCATGGAGAGAAGCATTTGGCAGTGTTTCACCAATGCGGCTGACAATTTATCATATAAGATAAATTTGGAAAAAAAAAAAGAAAAGAAAATGCCTTCCGTGATTAATGTACCTATGAATGAAGACAATTAGGCGAGAGTCACTCTGATATTTGTGCACTATGCCCTAGGGTACATCAAGGAAGGATATGTTAAAATTGTTGTGGGTCGTAATTTTTCTTGCACTGTGTGCCACAGTGATCTGAAGAGGTTCGAAGAATGTTGCAAGGTTGAAGAAGGACCCGTCGATCACTTTCGAGATTAGACCGTGTTAAACAAATAGAATTATAATAAATGAACGAAAACGTAATAAATTATAAAAAATGTAAAAGGTATACTTACTACTTACTTTATTTTGGCTATACATTATACATATATATATATATATATATATATATATATATATATATATACACTATTTTAAAAACAAGGAATTTATTGACAGTCTCTAAGGCCCTTTCGTCTAACATCTTATCAGATGAAAATCGTTGGAATTATAAATCAAACGAAAAAAACAGCAACCAATATGAAGAGCAAAAAAAAAAAAAAGACGTGGTGGGGGGAAACACGTTAAAATAAATATACATATAAATGTATATACTTATATCATCAACGTTAAAATGAATACACACACACACACACACACACACACACACACACACACACATATATATATATATATATATATATATATATATATATATATTAAATCCCAAAAAAGAAAAGCATGTAGGTAAAATCCCAAAATCCAGATCCTATTATTATTAATTTTATTAATATAAAAAATGATCCAGATGAAAAGGGTTCGATGTTGATAGTATTATCTATTTACAGAGCCAAATATGCATCTTATATAAAAAAAACATCCGAATTCTACATACAATGTATAACTATTTCAGCAAGAAAAATCTCGTTTCTTCGGCAACGTTTAAAACCAAAACAAAAAATTTTTGCTTTTGATCGTTGCCGAAGAAGTGAGATTTTTCTCACTGAAATAGTTATACAATGTATCTAGAATTATGAAAATTTTGATATATATATATATATATATATATATATATATATATATATATATATATTGATTGTTTAATTACTAAGTTTTTGGTCATAATAAAATTAGACCAGTGTACATTTGTATTAAAAAGTGTTCAATACAATTATATTGTAGAATATTCTTCATTTAGAAACGCGTTATTAAAAAAAGCTCAGAACTAAACAAAATTTTCAATAGAAATACAATCAAGCTAAGTCATAGCTGTACTAGTAATTTAGAAAGTTCATAAAAAAACAAATCGCCAAAAATTTAGGTAGCATTGTACAAACAAGATCACTAATAAAGAATGTAACTGCAGGGATAAAAATAAATGCCCACTTCAAGGACTTTGCAATATAAAAGTTGTCGTTTACAAGGCAAAACTATATGACTTAAATCGTCAAAATAAAATATATTTGGGATTAACCAGATACACCTTTATGATAGGTGGTTCAATCACAAGTCTACATTCATAATAGAAAACTTAAAAATTGTACAAAATTGGTTAGCCAAGTGTGGAAATTCAAATTAAAATATGGAAAAGAACCAGACATAACGTAGAGTATAGAAAAACAGCCAAGCCTTACAACGGGGGCAAAATATGTAGACTGTGCCAGGATGAAAGGTTAGCGATTATGCCATTTCTAAACAAAAATGAACTATTGAATGAAAGATCAGAAATTATGATTAAGTGTAACCATACTAAAAATACCTATTAAGTTCATACAACCATGGATGAAACGTTATAATTTCTTGTAATTTTAAAAATTGCGCGTTCAAAAATTTCCCGTCACGTTAAAAAAGCGTTAAAGAAACCACCGTTGCATGAACGTTGTTAAAAAAACGGTAAACGGTAAAATGAGTTATTGCAAATCGCCTGAAGACACCACATGATAGAACATATATCAATCTAACGTTTCCGCTTTATCAAGGCTTCGTCAGAGATTTAGAAAAAACAAAAATACAGAAATTCCGGCATTTTCAATTTTGTTTGGGTGAAACCAGAAATAATTCTATATATACGGGATGCAAAGGTTAAATTGTCGTCTAAATTACATAAAAATGAAAATAACACTAACATCACATTTTAACAGTTATATTTACCAGAATTACACTAAAATCTCTTAAAATACTAAAGAGTAAATCAATAAAATCACAACTGACTTGAACCACGGCCTAAAGATGATTTAGGAATCTCCTACAACTCTTCTGGATAGTCTCCTTGTTTAAGTTGGTGAATGTTGCCATAATGGTTGCCTTCAGCTTATCTTTGGTGTTACTGTGGTAGATAGGAAATTAAGAATTAAAAATCAACCTTCTTCACTTTTACAAAAATTCATAATGACGTGTGAAATCTTGGTTTTTCCCAAATAGAAAAAGCATTGACCACGTGCTTAAAGAAAAAGTCGAAACCGGATTTCGCAAGTAGATGTTAAATTGATTTTCTGGCTAATGGAAGCGATTGGCAGAACTGAAGGGACTTAGAGATCTAGTGCAAAAATCTGCATGACTATAAAGGCTTTGATCAGATCAGCGCTGGTCAGAGTCGCACCGAGTCACTAGACTGACGACTCTACAACACTGTCAGCTCTCTGCCTTCGGGTGGGGGCGCTCTCTGCTTCCGAGCAGAGAGCAATAACCCAGTCGTGGTTACGCCGAAGGGTAGAACCACGACTGGGGAAAAATAGACAGACATTTTTTGGCCCGGCTATATGGCCGGGAATACCCACAATAAAATGATCATGTGTCACATCCAGCCTTGCGTGGGAAGGCTAGTAAATACAGTCAGATGGGAACAGCTAGACAGACTAAGCAACTAAAATGTAACGGGAGAAGCTTCAACCACGACCCGGACATAGGTCGCGTCTTCTCCATCTTTCTAGTGTGCTGATTCATTTTACTTTTTCTCCATCCAAAGACATTCCTATCACAGAAATTCTCATACATACGTACGTATGCATAAACTCTTTCCAACAATTACTACTACGAACATTTCTTGATACCCTTAACTTTCTCATTGAACATTCATTACTACCACAATTCATGTTATCCTTTTCATTAATAAATTTCCATTTTAACATGAAAAATGTATATTTTTATTCCACACTATTCTTCCACAAAGATCCATAAACCTTCTAACGAAAACCTTCTGATAATTCTGATGATAACAACGGATAAAACTTGTAGGGAGTTCGGTTATGTATGACACAAGGCCGAATAAAACATTAACCATCTCCCTATAGATTCATTACATGGAGTTTTATTGGTCTCTCTGCGCTCTTCATAATAATAATAATAATAATAATAATAATAAATGTGGTTGTGGTCTTGAGTGTATAGTAGACGGGTGTAAAGTGTGATGTTGTCGCCAAAATTGTCTGACAGTCATCATTAGGTTCTCCTGCTTGTGTGGCATGGTGCGAAATTCTGTTACCATAAATAGGGTCTTCTAGCAGCCACTCTCTAGTGATCTAGTGACCCCTCCAAACACCTTCGTAATCACCATTAGATTCATCCAACTCTTTCCGAATCCTCTGCACTGTCCTCTGATTGACACCAAACACTGAAGTGTTTGTATTGGAGCTTTTGGTGCGAATGCCAAGCAGTACAGCATGCCATTTCCAAATTTCTAGTGGAGTGAGTTGTATCATGATGCTCTTACTCTCACATATAGTGCCCAACTGACCATACTATAATGTGCCCTTGACACAAACAAACAAACAAACAAACAAACAAACAAACAAGCAATGCGCATGTCCGAAATTAAAAATTTAAAATGTGGACAATTTATCCATCGCAAATTATATGTATATTTGCAAAAATTCTTGTATGTCTAAGTAAGCCGCGGATGGTAATAAGTATTCATAATTGTGTATGTGCGTCTGTGTAGTGGGAGTTTTAATGTCTTCACTAGCGCAGAGGAGTGTCACATCATTCTAATTTGTGGCTGATCTCTTTAAACATTTATCCTTTATATTAGATAAGATATAAATCTGATTCTTTCAGAATTAATTCAAAGAAAGATGGCGATGTAATGTAATGTTTTAGGTGGGTGTTTATCGTCGGTAATAATGTTATAATTAACTTTTCAATGTATTTTCTCCCTAAAGAATTGTGTTCTTTTTTTAAATTAGAATGGCGTTAGTAAAATCAAAGACGTGTCTCGCAGCGTTTCGATGTAAAGCGAGAGAGTTATATCGTTTGTCCAAACGAAAGTCTCTCTTGTGTTTTCAGATGCGGGCTTTTAGATCACGTGATGTCTCACGAGAATATGAAAAAATACTATTAAGGAGAGATAACGATAAAAGAACAAGAATTAAAAAGACAGAAGATAACGATTGACACTGCATTTAAATGGCTACGTTTCAGGGGTGCATTGGTGCGCACCGTTCGTGAAACGCTGATGAAAACTAATAAATAAGTAGGGAGGTATGTATTTGATTAAAACATAGGTCAGCTGATAAGCTCTTGTAGTTAATTCTTAAAGAAAGAATTTTTGTTTTCGGTTAATCCGTAGACTACCTCTATAGCATATTAAATAAATAAACACACACACACACACACACACACACACACACACACACACACACACATATATATATATATATATATATATATATGGTGCCCAGTAAAAACTGTTAAATTTATTCTTCCAGAAAATATACCACCTCTAATTGGTTCATCTCAGTGACCCTGTAAAAGCTCAGATCTGAATGTTATAGATTACTGTATCCGTATTTTTTAATCGTTTCATCCCAAGCAAGGCGGTACCGCCACTGATGCGCAGGGGGCTATATAAGAGTAAAAGGTAAAGGTTTAGACAGGAGGAGGGTGAAAAGAAAGACGAACCGGTTACAGGGGGTGTCAGAGAAAAGGCAAGATAAGGATGGGAACACAGGTGTGAAGACAGTTGCTAAGGTAGAGAGAAGGGAAAATAACAAAGTATACAGGGTGATGTAGATCTGGAGTATGGTCCTAACTCCCGACCGACATCGTGACATCGTCGATATTGGTTCATGTCATGTTGAAACCCACCTATTCTATAGTGAATAGACTCTCCCACTTAATTTAAGTAGGAGTAGTAAGAGAAACGGACGCCAGTCAATGTTGAACGATAGTAGTCGACAGTTAGTCGAATACGAATGTAGTCAGCGACCTGGCAAAATTACACTGCGTAATATATATTATATGAAGTTCCTAACGTTTTGTACGTCGAACCTATTAGGAGCGACTTTAGCACAAATACTAGCCTCCACGGCGAAAATAACCCCACAAAAGTTCAATAAAGGGGAGCTTAACTGAAGTTTGAAATAAAATTCCTCTCCACACTTTCCCAAAAGCTACTGCCTCTTGGTTATCACACTTACAACTTTGTGTTGAATATTCAGGCAAACATTTCGAAAATCTACGAAGATTGTTCAGTTTGTGCATGAATCATGATAGCTAAACATTTATTTCTGAATTTAGTGAACACCCTGTATATGTACATATATTTACTTGTATGTGAGTGTGTGAAACGAAATATATACAGTTTATATAAGATTGCTGGGTGTTGTAAAAACAAGAATGGTGATTAGAAATCATAATTTTGCTATTCTTTTATATTATTTTAGCTTAAGGGCTTCAGCTCAATAATATTAAAAACATATTTTATAAACAATAAGAAGGTATCCAGTTTGCTTAGTAAATTAATTATAGGTAAACGCCCACTCAACACCCACACGGAATCCAAAACACACTTTTTGTTAATTTTAAGAAATCACGTCTCATGAACATATTTATTTTACCTTGGTTAGGGTGTGGGGTGATAGTTTAATATTGATTTACATAACAAATGGAAACCGCCATTTTGTTATTTTTTTATATTCGTTTTCTAGATTAGTAGCAATAGTATTTGTTGTTGTTGTTGTTGTTCTTCTTGTTCTTCTTCTTTTATGTGCCGTGTCTCTTCAGGACGTGGGTGATCGTGAAATTCTCTTTTGTTGTTCTTAGTAAGGTTTGTTTTTTCGTTATCTGTTCCAATCACAGTTCTAGCTATCCATGTTCACAAGATCCTTAGGTAGGTCACTTTCTATCTCACTCTGGTTTACTTGCTTTCAAGTTTCCCAGTGAGTATCAAATTCCTCTTTCCTCATTATGTGTCCTGGAAAATTTAACTGTCTCTTTTTTGTTCTTAGTATAAGTGCTCTTTTGGTTTCCTTTTTTTTCTTAAAACTTCCTCGTTTCTCTATGGAATTTTCAGCGTACTTCTGTAGAACCTCACTTCTGTTGATCTTCTAACATCTGCCGTTAGAGGATGCCTGATGTCGATATCTTTGTTTCTCGTTAAATTTGACTTTCTTGATTCTTTACCTAACGGAGATGGAGAGCGTAGAAACAATCATAACTCGCCATCGACTTCGATTGGGCCAGAAACCTTGTCCGAATACCAGAAATCCGCCTATCCAAACAAATCCTCTTCTCGAAGCTTGTATTTGGCAAGAGAACCACATGGAACCTCGTATCGTAGATTAAAGGAAAAGCTCAAAAACAGATTGTTGAGGATGGGAGTCGATCCGGTCAATTCAGAGACGGAAGCTGCAGAAAGAACCAATTGGAGAACAGCAGTCCACGAAAAAGCAACATCCTTGGAAACATCAGACGACAAACAGAAGAGAGGAAAAGAGACCAAAGACAAGCTAGAAGCTCTCCATCCCATAAACACTTCTAGATTACCATGTGATTGCTGCGGTCGTCTCTTCAGATTTAACATTGGACTCTCTTCACACAGAAGAAATGTCGATGAGAACAGGAATACTCAGCAATGACTTCCGCCAAAGACAACCTAGCTTGAGGGCTTAATTTATAATAATATGAAATGCGAAAAAAAAAAGATAGAAAACAACAACATGAATAAAGTGATTATTTTAAATAGTCAGCAGTTGTCAACTTTTGTTATTCTTTTTTTCCCCCTCTTCCTTGACATTATTCTTCCAAAAACTTTAATGAACTTGTGGAATCTTGCGTAGTGTCTATTGTACAACCCCAACAACTGTTGTTAACATTATAGAAATTTTGCGTGGCATGAGTGGATTTTAAGTGATTTTCTATGTTAACAGAAATTAGTACTTGCCGTGAAACCAAAGTTAGCTTGTGTACAATTAACATTATCTAGTTTGATTTAAGTGATATATATTAATAGATTAGTGACTAAGATACATAAAATTCAAACGTAGTCATCGATGTCTTGGATTTAATGTTTCCCATGAATTAAGAAGAAAACATCTTTAAAATAATGAAAGAACAAAGTAAAGTATTTTTAAGCAGTAAAGTACTTCTGTAGGATGAATATTTACAGAAATTATAAACTATTAGCAATGTTTTTTAACCGAGTTCATCTCATGCAAGCCCCTAAGATATAATGAGTTTGGAAGAATTAGAAACAAAAGCATTAGCAAAAAATAAAAAAAGAGTAATCAGGTAGTAGTTTATGCACCGACAACTCAAAGCTCGGAGGACGAAATAGAATCTTTTTATTCAATACAAGGCTCAGTGCAAAAGCCAAGAAATTAGGATAATAATGGGGGACTTAAATGCAAAGGTAGGTAAAGATAAAGAAGGAGACACGAACGGCAACTTCGGACTAGGAGAGCGCAACGAAAGAGGAGAAAAATGGATCCAATGGTGCTCAGCCAATGACCAGGTTATTACTAACACCTGGTTCCAAGAACACCCACGACGTTTATGGACATGGAGAAGTCCAGGAGGCGACACGAAGAACCAAATAGATTATATAACTATAAACAAGAGATTCAGGAACGCAGTAGTCCAATGCAAAACATACCCAGGTGCCGACTGTGGAAGTGACCACGTCCCAGTCATCTGCAAACTAAAAGTGAAACTCCGAAGACTGAAGAAGCCCAGCACATCACCAAGACTGCAATACGACACGCTAGAGGACGATCTCACCCTGCAGAAAGAATATAATAACAGCGTGAGAAAGAAATATGAAGAAAAAATTGGAAAAGGGTACTCAAAATGGGATTCACTAAAAGAAGCGATGGTGACCTCAGTGAACAACATAGCCCCAAAGGAAATCAGACGCAGAAGAAAAAACGAGTGGATGACCGAAGAGATCTTCCACATGATGCAAAGGAGACAAAAAATAACGCCAAGGCACGGAGCAGAGAGATGGATGGACTGGAAATACTGAAATCCGAAGTGGAAGCTGCAATGTCCAAAATGAACAGAAACAAAGCACCTGGTCCAGATGGCATAGTGATAGAGCTGCTGACAGCCTTAGAAGAATATAGCATAGAAAAGATTACCGACATAATAAACGAAATTTATAGCAACGGAATAATACCAGACGACCTATGCAAGTCGATATTTATAGCGCTGCCGAAGAAACCTGGTGCAAACGAGTGCGAACTACACAGAACTATCAGCTTAATGAGTCACAATACAAAACTGATTGTCAGAATCCTGATGAATAGAGCGAGAAGCAGAATCAGGCCAGAGATAGGACAGGAACAGTGCGGGTTCGTCAAAGACACTGGAACAAGAAACGCCATATTAGGATGCTCTCTGAAAGGGCATTATAAATGAAGAAAGACTTGTACCTATGCTTCATTGACTACGCGAAAGCATTCGACAAAGTACGACACAAAGAATTGATGGAGATGCTAGGCAGCCTCGACATTTTCGGGAAAGACATAAGAATAATCAAGAATCTCTACTGGCAGCAAACGGCCTGCATACGGACAGGTAACGACCTCAGTAGATACACAAAGATAGAAAAAGGCGTAAGACAAGGATGTGTCTTTTCACCGGATTTGTTCAACGTATACAGCGAGAATATTTTGAGGATCCTAGATGATACACCAGGATTTGTTATTGGAGGCCACAGTCTGAACAACATAAGGTATGCGGACGATACAGTGCTGATTGCGGACACAGAAAGTAGCAGTGGAGAGTGACAAGAAGGGACTACAAATAAACTTTAAGAAAACTGAGTGCATGGTCATCAGCAAAAGATACAATCCAAAATGCCAAATACAGGTGGGGGATAACAGAATCAAGCAAGGACAAAAATTTATGTACCTAGGAAGTGTTCTAACAGAAGATGGAAATTGCGACACGGAGATCCGAAGGCGAATTGGCATGGCAAAGGACGCGTTCCAGAAGATGAGCAAAATACTAACACACAGGAAAATCTCAATAGAAACGAAGAAAAGAGTGCTAGACTGCTACGTGATGTCAGTTCTTCAATACGGTAGTGAATGCTGGACAATATCATCGAAAATGAGGACAAAACTGGAGGCGGCTGAAATGTGGTTCTACAGAAGGATGCTACGGATATCGTGGACTGAGCATGCAAGCAATGAGGAGGTGTTGGAAAGAATGGCAACAAAAAGGAAATTGATGCTGAGCATCAGGAAGAGACAACTGAAGTTCCTGGGCCATGCAATGAGGAAAGAGAGCCTGGAGAACCTGATACTGACTGGTCAGATAGAAGGAAGGAGAGACAAAGGAAGGCAGCGGATGACATATTTGCAGGGTCTGATCAGGTGGATGACGGAACGGGGATTGCCAGGAGCAACAGGCTCGAACATACTAAGAGCCACAAGGGATAGGGAGACGTGAAGAACCATGATCGCCTACGTCCTGAAGGGACAGGGCACATAGAAGAAGAAGAAGAATCAGGAAGACATTAGACAGTGATTGACATTGTATTTAAATTTTTTGAAGATTAAAGTTCTAGAAGTACAATAAAAGAAACTGTTAGTTTAGAACTTACGGTAAACATATAGCCAACTCAGGTGTAAACTGATAAGATCTCTGCACCATCTGAGCTTAAATTAAAAAAAAAACGTTTAGGTACCATATAAAAGAGCTAATTCGAATAAGCTCTATGAAAATATTTATAGAATAGACACAGAGTGGTAACCATACGGCGATTGGAAAGTAACTGAAGCCGAGACGCTAAATTATGATCAGCATTCACTAAGCCATGTGCCCTTAAGGACACATGGCCCAGTGGACATTGTTACGAGGATGAATTTATATATAAAAATAATATCAATAATATCTAAAAAGTTGTAGGAAGGGATTCTATTGAGTCCTACCTTTTATTACAAAAAGTTTTAATTCATGAAGTAGTCGTAAAAATAAAGAAATTAGAAATAGAACAATTGGAAGATGTTAGAATGTCCGAGAAAATTCGAGTAAAATCAAGAGAATTCTAAAGGATTCAAGAATATGCAAATGAGGTGTTAGCCCCTATAAAAATAGGTTCTGGGAAGAGTGTAGTCAGTTGTTAACAGGATTTGCTGACATTATCAACTCCGGCCCGATTCGTGGATCTGCGCATCCAGCCAAAAGAAAAGTTGCTGACTAACTAAAACTTGAAAAAGAAACTCATGGAACAGAAAGGGTAAATATATATTTTTGACTCTTTCATTGACCAAACCTAAAATTATTCTTTATATACACATTTGAGGATTTCCAAATGTATAGCATTAAACTTCTTTGCTATCTGGGTAAAGATATTTGACACTTTCTTTCCTCTTCGTAACAATTCGCCTACCAGTAGTAAACTCTACGTTTATGTTTTGATTGCAAAAACAAAGAAAATGTTAATTTTATATATATCTCATTTTGTGTTGATCGTAAATTAAATATCTGTATGTGATTTAACTGAGTTTTGGTCAATATAGACATAGGGATTGAAAAATATGATGCACACTCCACCCACGTCTATTGAACAGGTGAAGAGGCTCATCCTTGCTTCCTGTTTAGGATGTGGTTTCCGGTTTTCTCTTTTTCAATCTTTTCACTCCTATGTAGCCCCCTGCACATCAGTGGTGTTACCGCCTTGCTCGGGGTGATATGATTAAAAAAAAACAAAACAAAAAAAACACACGACCTAAGAAGACTAGAGGCGAGTTTCAGCGAATGGATAACGAATCAGTTTGGGAGAGATCACACATAGACAAAAGTTATTAAGAGTTAAAAAGGACAGGAAATTGTGGAGGTCCGTCTTCTCCATCGTGCTGAAGAGACACGGCACATGGAAAAAGCAGAAACTATTCAGTGGTAGACAAATTTATATTCAGAACATTATTTTGTATATCCATGATAAGAACATATCACAGCCAAGAAGCAAGCACCTGTCTAAACACGTGACTGAATGCCTGAATTGGAATCCTACCGAACAATTTCGATGCAATTTCGGAGATTAAAAATAATTTAAAATTTTTCAACATTATGTAGTAGAGTCTTTTTCCGTCACATCCAATAAATCTATTATATTGATAACATTTGCTGACACATGACTTGGTGCAAGCCACCTTAGTCATTTGACGCAGTTTATTGTTTGAGATGGGGTCGTTTGTTGTATGGTGACAAGGACAACAAAGAAGACTAGGAAGAAGATTATGAAATGTGATTGTAAAATATATTTTATTAGCTAATTTTCGAATTCTGAATCCAAAAATCAAGTCCGTGTTTATTATTTAGATTCACATTTAGCTGTGCACAAGTTGAGAATTAAGAACATGACTATAGCCACATTTTTAATAATGTTTAAATTAATTCTGAAGACCTCCTGTTAAAACCATGCATTTTATTGAATTTTTGAAACCCAAGTATTATTTTGAAAATCCCACCTGATAATGAATGTAATTGTATTGTTTTAAGTTATCAATGGAAACCTTGGTTATAAAGTCTGATGAGGATGATAATTTAATTGTATTGTTATGAATCGAAATTTTATAAAGTTCTTGGGTACAATCACCTTACATATTCTGAAGCAACTATTTATGCTAGAAATTTGATTTTGTTTGTCATATAATTTAATTTAGGTGATGAGCAAGATGCAAGATTCTTCAAGTTCATTAAAGTTTTTGGAAAAATGGTATCAAGGAAGAAGGGAAAAAAGAATAACAAAAATTGACAACTGCTGACTACTTAAAAGGACAAATCTAAATCTAAACTTATTTATAAAGGGAACTTTGTCTCTGTGTGTGTGTGTGTTTGTGTGTGTGTGTGTATCTGTGTGTGTGTGTGTCCGTTACCTATAGACTCCGAAACGGATGAACCGATTTTCTTGAAAATTTACACAGTTGTACTATAAGTGTCTGCGAGTGTTCTTAGCTAGGTTTTGTGTCGAGGTACCCCCGAGAAATATCGGAAATCGATAATCCAAAAAAAAAAAATCGGGTTATAGAAGGAGTGGTCCGATTTTAATCAACACTCATAGACAAAGACATAAGAAACGATATTCAGAAGTTTCAAGGTTGCAGTTCTTATAGTAGTGCAGAAAATCGATAATATATATATATAAGGCAAGATGTTTGTGTGTGTTTCTGTTTATCTGTCTGTATGTCCTCTATACAAATCCACAATTTTTATCCGATTCTAGCCAAAATTCACACAAATATTCTTTAGGCTGAGTCTGAGCTCCAGGACCATGAATTAGTTTTAAAGCTTGCATTACACCCGAGCAACGCCGGACTATACTGCTAGTCTACTAAACTTTCACAAAAATCAAATAAGTAAAAGTTTTTGCCATGTCGACCAATTTTTGTCAATTATTATTTTGATCTATTTTTTTCGTATTTCATAAGTTTTATTTCTCACTAAAACTGCATTTACTCTTAAAATGAGCATCTGTGGTGTAGTGGACATGGACTCCGAACGCGAAATCGGAGTAGACGAGTTTAAATTCGTGTTATTCACTTACACATAAATACCCTAAAGAAAGCTATTAATGTGTCGCTTCTCCTTCCAAATAGGGTTATATAGCAAAACAGATTAGGATCTATAGCCTTGGTTGGCAATCGGTCTACTGCAGAAAATAATTACAACCTATTCGGGAAAATCTTCTTCCCAGTCAGTTTCGAAACATGATCGTCCTAACGTGTATCACGTATGGCACTTAACTGACCGATCTACAGTAGCCTAACCCAATAATGAGAATTTTTTAGGTAGGGTACTGTATTCTGTATATATATAAAAAGCATAACGACTCAAATGTGTTTTTATAGCCAGTAGTCAGAAGAGAACATTAAATGCTTCGAAAAATCGTAATATTAAAAATTATTTTAAAAATATACACAAATTGATACGTTAGATTCGGAAGTAAATGCAATCATTCATTTGAAGTCTGGCATGTTTGTATTTCACGAGGTTGACCAAAAGTAAGGGATTCTTGTAAAATAAACGCTCTAGAGATGGGATTTAAAAAAATTTAAAAGCCATTGCCTCTGAAAGTATTTATATCTCTATCTAGAAGGACAGAAGGACGTGGGTAAATGGCCCGACTAGATTTTCTTACACTTTTCCTTTTACATTTTTTTTACCATTGACCAAAAGGGAGAAAGAAAGACAGGGAAAAACGGCGCATGACATACTTGATGAGCATGAGCAAATGGATAGTAGAACAAGATTTGGGAGAATAACAGAAAGAGCAAACTTATTGAGAGATACAACGGAGAAGAAGATGTGGACAGTCATGACCGCCTACTTCCTGAAGGGACACTGTGTATAAAAGAAGAAAGAGGAGTTGTATTCTGTAGCAATAACTGTAGCTAATAGAGGAAAACGGATGTCCCTTGTGAATTCAGCACCTTAGAATTGTTCAAAATAATTTAAAATATCTCATGCACTATTTTTGAAAAAAATGTAGGTAAATTGTTAATTGATTTTTCAGGAAGCCTGTACGGAACTCAAACTCATTTTAAACTAAGAAATACTTTTTATCAATTTTTGTTTTTCCCTTTTTAGTTCTTCCTAAACTTCGTCATTCGTTTGACTAAAAAATTGTTGAGAAAGGTAGCGTTCTTTAGGAAAAGTAAGGAAGTATGGGATGTGCGTTGTGGCTCAGTGGATATCCGCTCGGAACGAGAAATCGGGGAGCCGAGTTCGAATTCTAGTTGAATTCATTGCATTCACTTACGCGCAAATACCCTTGGGAAAGGTATTAATCCGTCTATTCATTCCAGTTATGGGTTAAATAATAGGACAGATTGGATTGTATAGCCTTAGCTGGCAACCAGTCTACTGCAGAAAGCAATGGCAACCTACTGCGGGATAATCTTCTGCCCAGTCAGTCATGTCTCCTTCGAGACATGATCGCCCAAGCGTGTTTCACGTATAGCACTTAACTGACTGAAGGAAGTATGTGTTTGTATCAACTGATAGGTTCTCAAGTTCAGCGGAGAAGCAGCAGAATCTGTTTTTTAAAAAAAGTTTTATAATCATTTCACTCCAAGCCAGGCAGGACTGCCACTGGTGTGCAGCGAGTTAGCGTGAGAGAGAAAAAAAAAACAAGTTACGTGAGACGTCGAAGAAAGGATGGATAGAAATCAAGGAGACAAAAGATGGTAATTGACGTTGCATTTGAACTTTTGAAGATTGTAGTTCTCAGTGAAGCAAGCAAACGGAAGGGTGTTCCACAAACGGTAAATACGAAAAATTAAACTAGTAGAATAGAAGAGGCGGTTGCATTTAACTATTTCGACGCTAAAAGGGCGGGATCTTGATACCAATCTAGTAGCACGCGTAAATACATGTACTCGGGGAATCAGATAAAAAAAAAGCCCCTCAAAGCAGTTGCCATGGAAATACTTGTAGAAAAGACAGATGGAAGCCACATCACGTCGGTGAGAAAGTAATTGAAGGTGGGCTGGCAAGTCATGATTAATTATATTGCAGATCCTTCTTTGGACTTTATCGAGAACCTCAGGATGAATATCAGGAGCACCCGACCAGATATAGCAATAATATTCAATTCACGGACGAGTGCAAAACGTAATCTGGCGATTTGTGAGAAGAAAAAAGTTTTTCCTACCCCGAATTCTGTTTGGCTAGAGTGATTGGTGAACATTTTTTTTTACACTTAAAAAAAAAGAAGACCATTAGAGGTTAGGAATTCATTTTGATTATAATTAGTTAATCCCTTTAATGCAAATGAAGTCCCTGCCATGGAGCGATAGTTACCTGGTATTTCCGCAAGTTAATGAGTTCGATTCTCCAGAGGATCCCTGCAATTTGGTTCTGCGCTAAACTTACCTAAGATTAGATTACCTACTTAATTTGATTACTGGAGTTTTACTTTCATTGGTGTTAAATAACTCAAAGAAACCAAGAAATAAAACATTATGAATATTGTGCTGACCGGAAAGTTCCCGTCGGTTTTGAGTCGTTCATGTTTCAACACATTAGAACACCTCAAATTTATCGACAGATATAACATGCTTACAGTTTTCGATTAGAGCACACTTCAAACTTTCTCTTGAGAAAGAAAGTTTTAAATTTTTTGATTTGTGTTAGTTTTGCATCCATATGAAAATAGAAGATTATAAGGTACATTTTGGACACATGATGTTTTTGTTTTTATTCCCTTAAAGGTAAATATGTCTGTCAAGTAACAAAAAAAGATATGTATTGTTCACGGTAGAGGTACTTTAGCTGACAGAATTGTCCGAAAGTGTTTCGCGAAGTTTACAGTCGGTGATTTTTATTGATCCAGAATGCTTAAGTAGACCCTCAGCAATACAGATGACAATCAAATCACGATATTTATTGAGAATAACCCACATTACCCACCGCGTGGATTGACAGAAACACGAAATTTATCAAAATCCACCATAAATGAGAAATTAGTGAAGCTTGTGTACTTAAATCGCTGCGATGTTTGGATACCACATGATCTGAATAAAAAGAATCGTTTGGACCACATTTCTATCTAGCTGTATAAACGCAGTGAAGATGCACCCGTTTGAAGAAAATTCTGACGGATGATGAGAAACGGATCGTTTATAAAATTCTTTAGCAAAACAGATCCTGGGGTAAGCGACATGAGCCAACTTTAGCAATCCCAAAAGCAGTTTTTCATCCTAAAAAAGTCCTGCTGTACATCTGGTGGGATTAGAAAAAAAAATCCTGTACTATGAACTGTCAAGTAACCAGCCAGTTGATTTTGGAAAGCACTGCTTGTAACTGGACAAATCCAAAAAAGCAATTGAAGGAAAACGCCCAGAACTGGCAAACAGGGAAAGTGTTGTTTTCTATCAGGACAATGTAAAACCTTAAGTTTCTTTGGTGGCCCGGCAAAAATTGTTTCAGCTTGCTGGGATGTGTTACCACACCCGCCATATTCATCCGGCATATTCACCAAACATTACTTCTTTAAGTAGAAGAACTCGCCTCGGAGTAAACAGCGGGCCTTCTCCTCGCACGAGTGCACACTTCTCAGGTATAGAAAGTTTTTACAGGCATCTACTTCCAGAAATCGACTTTCTCATCTAATTGCAAACACATCCGGTGTAGGAAAAAATGCGAAACGTATGTTGACGAATCTTAACGCTAGGTATACCCAAACCGACTTCAGAAGTATGGCGGTAACAGGTTTCCCGACGTACCTTGAGAGCCTTGCCCCCCCCACAAGAAGGAAAACAAGACCTTTACTAATGACATTAGTATAGCAGACGGAAGTAGAAGTAAGGAGAGTCGGTAAAAGAGTATGTGCGAGGCATATACATCCACCTTTCCCTTCCACCCTCCGGCACTGCAGACGAACTGCGAAATAACAGAGCAAGGTTTATGCACCCAGTGACAACAGGAAGAAACATTTCAGGTAAATGTTCGTTTTAGGTGCCGACGGCTGTTCCTCCTTCAAATTTATCCAAAATAGCATTATTTCTGTGCAAATTTTGGATAAATTTGAAGGGGAAAAGCGTCGGGACTTACAACGAAAATTTACTACATTTCAAATATTTTTATTTATTGAAATCTTTGCTAAATAATCTCTATGCTAAAAATATTAATTGTTTGAATTGCATAAATAAACACCTTAATGAATTTTTGCTGAGAAACCATCGACATTCTGGGAAGACGGAATTCTTAAGTTGAAAGAAAAATGGAGAAATGTCGTGAAACAAAATGATTCATATTTAGTCGAATTAATATTTAATTGCATAATATTGTTTTAATTTTCCTTAAGAATCAACATGAACTTTCGGAACAACCGAATATTTATTTTGCAGGAACTAACCCAACGAATTATTCCAGTAGTCGATATTTGACATTAAAATACTACGTACATCGTTATCATCCTAGAGAGCCTAATGCTGAGTGATTTTGAACGAGTAGATACAAGGTGGGATGCGAATTTTCCTAAACTAGGATCTCCTTGACGACCGCATGACTTATTTCAATCGTTTGAGATTTAATTGATAGATAATTTAGCAACACACTTTATGAATGAGTTCGCATATCTTTCTAAAGTTTTGTAGATGACTGTTTACTTAGAATATTCATCAACTTGAACCGATACTCGACCGACCTTGAAACGTGATGCTACTCAAAAATCTTTCGACTTCTTAATTTAAAACGAGTTTGAGTTCTGTAAAGGCTTCCTGGAAAATTAATTAAGAGTTTACACAGAACTAATCTTTTAAAAAATAGTTCATGAGGTATTTTTTATGATTTTTAACAATTTTTGAGTGCTGAAACCAAAAGTAATATCCATTTTCTAACATTAGCTTTAAAGTTACTGTTACGGAATATCATATTCTACGGAAAAAATTATCATAATTGTGTCACTCAGTCAGTTAAATGTCATATTTGATACACACTTGGTTGCCAACCGAGGCTATTAAACCCAATCTGTTCTGCCATTCAACCCATAGCTGCTGGGAGAAGCGACTGATTAACCCTCTAGGGCCATTCGTATCATATTTGATACAGTATTTCCCTATAAGGAAACATTTGGTATTTCCCTATAAGGAAACTTTTGGTATTCATTGACCGAGCAGTCAGTACTGCTTTCATTTGAAATTTATAAAATATTTCTCTTAAAAAATGTTCCAGGAAAATATTTCTTTCAAGGCTTGTTTTCATACTGTATCAAATATGATACAAATGGCCCTAGAGGGTTAATACCTTTCTCAAGATTATTTGTGGTATAGATTCGTTACTTGGTTGATGTGGATTTTTGACACCCAGAGTATTTGCGCTTAGCAACGCAGATGTTTTAAGATTTGAAAAAAAAATTGGACTGTTTGAAAATGTCAAGCAAGTAAAAAAATTGGATTTAGAATTTTTATTATTGCTAGCAAGGACACAGGGGTTATCCCCAGATAGAATTTGAACTGGAAGAGAGCTGTCAGTGGAGAGTACGTGAAGCTGACAGTTGAGAAGAGTAAGATTTGCATCGAGCTTAGCCGCCGGGTTTTCCCGATTTAGGGGATCTTTTTGTATGCTGACAACTCAAATCAAAGAATCTCCTCACTCGTGACAAGGTAATAAATACGTCGTTGTCTTAAAAAGAAAAATACAATATATTGAATATTTTATTTACATTTTGGGTCCAGTCTGTTTTTTCTGTGAAAGTCATTTGACGCAGTTTATTGTTTGAGATGAGGTCGTTTGTTGTACGGTGACAAGGACGACAAAGAAGACAAGGAAGAAGATTATGAAATGTGACTGGAAGCCGGGTTGAGTGTTCCCCGACGAAAAGCGAAAACTGTCCCCAATGAAAGTTGAGTTGAGTTGGTACCCGACAAAGTGAAGTCAGTCAGTCAGTTAAGTGCCATACGTGATACACGCTTGGGCGATCATGTCTCGAAAGAGACATGACTGACTGGGCAAAAGATTATCCCGCAGTAGGTTGCCAGTGCTTTCTGCGGTATACTAGTTGCCGACCAAGGCTATAGAACCCAATCTGCCCTATTATTTAACCCATAACTGGAAGGAAGAGACGGATTAATACCTTTCCCAAGTGTATTTGCGCGTAAGTGAATACAATAGATTCAACTGGAATTCGAACTCGGCTCCCCTGTTTCTCGTTCCGAGCCAATATCCACTGTACCACAACGCAGATCCTACAAAGTGAAGACTCAGTTATAAAGTTTAATTTGATCGTCGTTGCAGTCATAATGAGAAACTCCAAACTTGCAGCAGCTTTGGTTTTGTTCCAGATTTAATTTTTTTCGTCCTCGTGATTGCAGCATCCGTCGCAGGCATCATTGATTTGATATCGTTAGCCCCGTGAATTGCTGCAGAAATATATATACTCAGAGGGAGTATATAACTTTTGCGTGTAAGTGAATGCAACAAATTCGACTGGAATTTGATCTCGGCTCTCCAATTTCTCGTTTCGAGCCGATATCCACTGCACTACAACGCATACAAAAAGTTTTCGACTTCGAAATATCGGCGAAAAACTGACCAAGCAATTTGAAGATCTTGGTAGCAGATTTGCTAAAATCCATGTAACATTTAACGCCGGCACATCGCGCGAATTTGTCAGCGTCTGTAAAGATTACAAAGCCGTTCCAATACAATATTACAAAGTCTAGTGCATTAACTGAATACAAATAGATCCCACAAATTGTTGCGTTTTGTGTCAGCTGTAGGTTTCCACACTACTACATAAATCGGTATCAACGAAAAGGACCATTTTAGTTTCATCAGGAGAGAATAGTCGCAGTTTGGACCCTAACATGCAACGAGAGGAATGGCATCACAAGAATGCATGTCATACGTTGGCTCAGCGTTCCCCCCCCCAACAGGTGGTCTTAGTCAGTCTCTTGAACATGAATGCGGGAAGTATATCGACGCTTCAGAATTCTTGCGGCCCTTTGTTGAATTCACAGCGTTTTACTTATATCCAAAAGGCAGACAAAGGCGACCTATTACTGTCAGAATACCACATCTTCGAGGTATTCTGGCCAATTACTGACCATTCTGGCCATGGCCTTCGCATTCTATGCCAAATTCTGTTGACAGAATGACGAAATAGGCAGAATATGGATGAGCGTTAGCTCATATTGTTACTTCATAACAATATAGAACTGATCCCCCACTTTATGACAAGTAGAAGCCTTAATCATATTATATTATTAACCCTCTAGGGCCATTCGTATCATATTTGAGACAGTATGAAAACAAGCCTTGAAAGAAATACTTTCCTGAAAAATTTTTTAAGAGATATATTTTATAAATTTCAAATGAAAGCAGTACTGACTGCTCAGTCAATGAATACCAAATGTTTCCTTATAGGGAAATACCAAATGTTTCCTTATAGGGAAATACTGTATCAAATATGATACGAATGGCCCTAGAGGGTTAAATTCATGTAGTCGGGGTACAGGCGAAAAAAAAAATTGCTCATCATATCAGTTCTCATAAAAATATTTGTAGAAAAGATTGAGGTAAGCCAGTCATGTCGGTGAGAAAGTGACTCAAGTCGAGATGTCAAGTCAGGACCGATTACATTGTGGGTCCTTCTTTGGATTTATTTGCTGAAGCCGATGATCAGATTTAATTTCGAAAACCATTAACGTTTAATTTAATGAAAGCGCAATAAATTCCAAATTAGTCTCTACTTAATGTCTAGTTAATGCATTCTAAAATCATAAATAGTTTATTCGCTCCAACTGCAAGGCCTCGTTCCAAAGGGACTGCCAATTTTGTAACCTGTTAGGCAATCTACTGGATAATAGTTATTTTAATGCGATCATTATTAATTCAGTGGCATTCAGTAGCAGTGCAACGGCGATTGTCAGTAAAGATGAGGCTTCCGATGTCAGCAGCGTGTGTCACAATCGCTTTGTGATCGAACCTATGCTTTTACGAGACAGTTTAATGAAGAAGTCGCTGATTTCGAATTTAACAAACGACAGGTTGTTGGGATATTACCGAGCAACATTATTACAGAGGTTTTAGAATTTAATCTGCAAATTTCAAGATGTATACCCTCGTATGACAGTGTGCAATTTTCAGACTTGTGTACGGGTTGTATAACGGATATCAGAGTGGAATTATCGAACTGAGTTCAAATAACGGTTTAGTCTCTTGTTCACTTTCCTTTACTTTCGCACTAATACCATTTGGAAAGAAAATCCCTCCAACTATTGCTAACTATAGTGTAGATGATCACCATTAAGGTCGTAGAGATACCAGTGTGTACTGAGCAAAATAGTTGTATTGGCGCCCAACCTTCTAAAAAAAAAAAAGAAAAGAAAATTCAGAATTTTTCTTTCTCTTAGACCTAGTCTCCAACCAATGTTATAAGGACCATGACTGGGGGAGAGATGAATTCATACGTTTCCCAAGGGAGAAAACACGTATGTGAATGTAAGGAACTCGACTGAAATTCGAACTCGACTCTTCGATTCCTCAATCATCGCGCATCAAGCAAAAAAACTGCTGCGCTAACATTCACAAGAACGCATGACATTCTACAGAAACGGAATCTGTAGTAGGTCATGATCGCCTACGTCTTGAAGGAACATAACAAAATGTTTAAGGGATCCTTTTAACTAGTTTCATGAACTTTTTCTAATTGCCGTGTTTCTTCAGCATGTAAATGATTATGGCTCTTCACATCGTTTTTTGTCTTTTATTGTTTTCTGTTATAATATCTTTTTTTTTTCTGACTCCTTTTCTTCCTGGTTTTTGTTCCTCTATCCATTAACTCAAAATTATCAACTTTGTCGTTCAAATCGATTTGTGTTATGAGTGTTGAATTCTTTAAACCGTCTTTCCTCGCTTTATATCTACAAAATTCTATCTGTTTCTTTCTGATTATTACTAACATTTTTGTAGTCATCATTCATCTCAAAACCTTTTTCGTTTCTCGCGTAATATGGGCTTACGGCCATATCACGTTGAAACACCAGTTCTCGTACGATCACCGAGTTAAGCAACGTCGAGCCTGGTTAGTATCTAGATGGGTGACATCTTGAGAATATCACGTACTGTACAGTTGAATGTACAGGTGATATGGCTTATAGTCATATGTTAAAACACCAATTTCTGTGCGATCAGCAAATTTAAGCAACGTCAACCCTGTTCAGTATCTAGATTGCTCACCGCTTTGGAATACTAGGCGCAGTAAGCTTATGTGCAGGTGATGCAATAATAATGGCTCATTATTGGAAATCGGAGAGTCGAGTTCTAATTCTATTTAGGTTTCTTGTATTCATTCATGCACAAATACCCTTGGGCAAGAAATGATTCTCCCCAGCTATCGGTTAATTAGTAAGTTTTTATCAGTATATAATTATTATCTTAAAAAATGTTTTACAATCTAAAAATATTTTCTGGCTTTAAATAACCTGTAAAGTACAAAGTGCTGTAAGATTGGATGTGCATGAGATATGGATTACGGTTATATCACATTGAAATACCGGTTCTCGTGCGGTCACGTTAAGTTTGGTCAGTAATTTCCGGGCTAATGAATTCCATTTAACAGAAACATACATACACAAACACATATTTGTTTTACACAGGATGTCGGAGTAAAAGGTTCGTCATCAAATGCAGCGTTTTAAAACATATTACTATAATTACTTTAAATGATAATAAAAAGAAACATTAAATAAAAAAGAGTTGAAGTAAAAAATTGTCATTAAATATATGAGAACCAACCATGCAGGTTCAGAACTAGAAGCTTTCACTGTATTTACTAGCCTTCCCACGCAAGGCCGGATGTGACACATGGTCATTTTAAAGTGCCGGGGCAAAATATAGCCGGGCCAAAAAAATGTCTGTCTATTTTTACCGAGTCGTGGTTCTACCCTTCGGCGGAACCACGACTGGGTTTGTGCTCTCTGCTCGGAAGCAGAGAGCGCCCTCTGCCCGAAGGCAGAGAGCTGACAGTGAGAAATGCCGTCGCAGCGAGAAAACGCTTTGACAAGCACTAGAAGCTTTCACTTTCAGCAAAATCTGCACACGCTATCCATCCCCTATCGCAGTTTGGCTTTGGAAGATTTGGTTAGAAATACAAGAAAATCAGAGTACGAAAACGTGCCGATGACGTGAATTTGTTTGAGGTGGACTTCAACTTGCCAAGAACTGACCCACACATTTGATTTCATTACCTTTTTCTGTAGCACATATGAAACGAAACATGCAAGAATATAGGTCTCATATTGAAAATAAAATATAAGCTAAATCATTATTATTGATGAAAACGTATAATATATAACATTCAGTAAGAAACTTTGGTATCAAGTAGTACATTCTATGAAACTTGAGAATTTATAACTGATTCATAGGAAGCAACTGAAAAATTAATGAAATTTTCCAGAATGATCAGAGGCAAAAACAAGTAAAAGAATTAACACACAGTCATCGAAATAATATATAATAACAAACAATCAAGATGTATTGTAAACTACATTGTTTTAACAAAATAATGGTTCAGCACAAAAATAATGTATTAGCAGGGGCTTCATCTCGTATTCAAGAATTTAATTTCTTCTTTGATGATCATTTCCTTTATTCTAATAGCATTGATGACTAAATTCGCTGCCAAACATGCAAGTTCAGAACTAGAAACGACCACTTTCATCAAAACCTGCTCCTGTCATTCATTTTCTATTGATATTTAGCATTTCAAGAGTTGGTTGGAGGTGAAAGAAAATCAGATTAGAAAAAGTGCCGATGATGGGAATTTCTTTAAGGTGGGCATCAATTCACCATTTGATGCTTTTTTTCTATGCGTCACATATAGAACCAGACCTACAAAATCCAGCTATGAAAAAGGCAACGAACTGTCCCTAACTCTGTTATAATTTCGTGTGGCGTCTTCTGTATCATGTCCGTCATGCGTAGCTCTCTTCATCCACTAGTTCAACCGTTTAGATCTGTTGTAATCGTCATCCCCTTGTGCCACCGTTGGGATCTTTAGAGATGGTCGCGTTTAGTTTAGACCCTCGTCTTCTATCTTGATGCCAATAGAACTAACGATGGTATCGTGATCAGAGACATTTGTGTATATATATATATATATATATATATATATATATATAGTGAAGTCGATTGGTAAATATATATATGATGGTGCGCACATATGTAGTATTATTATTCAGGTGTTAATAAAACAGTGCTCAATGTATAAACAGAGCTGTATTATATATATATATATATATATTAATAAACATGCATATTATTCTACGTCTATGATACAACTCGGAGTTTTGTGCGTTATGCAATCATCAGGTACCTATTTCAAATTTAAATACACACACACACACACACACACACACACACACACACACACACACACATATATATATATATATATATATATATATATATATATATATATAAATTCACTTAAAAATAAAGAAATAAAAACGTCCTTGATAATGACTAAAAAATAGCCGAAAGCGCTCGGATATACAAAATATTTCGACAATTTTACACGCATGAACAAAAAAGAATAAACTTATACCAGCACAAGAAAAATAAAAAATTATTGTCTAACAACGGTACCTTTTCAATCGTATTTAATGAAAAAGAAATTGATACTCCAAATACAAAATTATATATATATATATATATATATATATATATATATATATATATATATATATAATTAATTAATTCGATCTCTTTCAAATGCTATGCGCGGAGATTCGTTCAATACTGAGGCAGTATTTGAGCTTGGTTGGATCAATTTTTCGAGTTGAAATCGGGTGATTTCTACCAACGAGGTATTGAAAATCTTGTTGAACGTTGAAAAGAAGTCGTAAACAAGGGCGAATATATTATTGATTAATTAGTTATTATTTTTGTTAAACCTTTCCAAAAATTTCATTTTAAAAAACGGCGGGAACTTAGTTGCCGACTTAATAAATTTCTAGAGATTAAAGTTGGCTGGAAAGCATGGAACCGGAAAGCAGTTCCACCAACGAGAATTGCGAGAAAAGAAACTGTTAGCATAGAACTTACGGTTACATCTAGCCAACTCAGCTGTAAATTAATGAGATCTCGGCGCTACTCTCACACTTCACTTACATTTAAAAAATATAGTTAACAAAACGAAGAATTTATTCGGAGAATTGACATGAAGGTATTAATAGTGAAAGACACCTTTATAGAAAAGACTCCTTTATAAAAAAGAAAAAGACACTGGGAACAATTTTACGGCAGCGGGAAAATGACTGAAGCCGAGCCGCCAGTTTAGGACCAATAATATTGCTGATCCTCACTTTTGATTTTATGAAGGAGCTGAATGAAAAATGGAAGGGGAACCGGGCCGTATGTTATATATCGCCGTACGACGACAAACAACAAAACACGCATATATAAAAATATAAGGTTATATTTTTATTACTGACGACGAACCGTGTGGAATAGAGAACGGAAGGGTGAGAGCGCACATAGAATGGGTTGACGGGAGTGTAGTCTTGCCTGTGGTGTTTCTCTGCTTCCACTGGCCGTTCTCTGCTAGCGAATCCGTGTGTCGAGGTCTTTATATAGTCTTCTAGAACCGGGACTTTCCTTCCGGTTTTGCCTCGCCCACGCAACGCCCACGTAATTCCCAGAGACACCTGTTCTGTTTGCCTCCGTAGTCATTTCCGCCGCTGTCGGAAATAAGGTCAAACGACATCCGCTCCGGCCTCGACAGGATGTATTTCACAAACACCTGTCTTGTCGTTTCGCCGCCCCCTTCACCGACGGGAAACACCATCGCTTGCATCACTTCCTCGGGTGGGGCCAGATTGTTATATTACACATATCTGGTCGCAATATTCTAAGCATGGACGAATGGTAAATTTATAGATATATAGCTTCTGTATAAATTAAGTGAAGGAAAAAGATGTTGATGTTATTTGACAAGTGCAGAACTTTTTAGTTACATCTCTTCGAGACGTTACCATGTCGTTGTGACAGAATCGCAGATGAGCAGTCAGCTTGGGGTTTAGAAAAAATCGATGACTGCAATGTCACAGTAACGTTGCTGCAAAATCACATAATCTCTCAACCGAAATCCAACGTATTTGCAACGTTGCAATAACATTCCATGTTAGTTGCAAAGATAGATGAGACATTTCATTTCTGAAATTGTGAAGAAATCCCTCTATCTACGGTGTCAAGAATGTACATGACCAACACCCGAGTACAACGCAATAGTTGACCACGTATTCGTAATGATCATGACCAGAAGTGTCTGGCGAGAATTGTCTTGGGCAATAAATAAGTGAAAGTGGCAAAGATCACATCTTTATTCAAGACTGGAGGTACCAGGCACATATCCAGGAAATCAGTTTGATATTCGTAAGCTTCCATGTTCAGCATCAGTCAGTTAAGTGCCATACGTGATACACACTTGGGCGATCATGTCTCAAAAGAGACATAACTCACTGGGCAGAAGATTATCCCGCAGTAGATTGCCATTGCTATCTGCGGTAGACTGGTTGTCAGCCAAGGCTATAGAACCCAATCTGTCCTGTTAATTAACCCATAACTGGAAGGAATAGACGGATTTACACCCCTTAAATTTAGAAATATAAGTTCTCTTTATCGTTAGAGGTGTATAAATAAAATAAGACCATTTGTCTTTAGAAACATACATTATTTTTTATTTGGTTTTTGGTTGTTTTGTTTTTATATATCAACATCGGCGAGTCATTCATTGCCAACTAAACTTTATTTATTTATTGCTGGTAATACCTTTTTCTTTCAACAATTTATTATTTTTATATAAGTTTTGTGTCTAGTAATATTTTTTCTTTTCGTGTATCAAGATTCATTGGGATTTGTTTTTTTAAGGACAGAGTCCCCAAGTCCTACCCTTGTTATTTAACCCATAACTGGAGGGAAAGGACGGATTAATACCTTTCCGAAGGGTAGCAGTGCTTAAGTGAATGCAGGGTATTCAACTGGAATTCGAACTCGGCTCACCGATTTCTCTTTCCGAGCTGATATCCACTGCACCACAACGCACATCCGTCACTAAACGCTTACAGCACCTGGTATTCCCAAGCGTTCACCCATCTAAGTACTTATTTTTTATTGACTCCGTATAAACTATAATTAACTCTTTGTAAGCTGGAGCCATCACTTATCATTCTGTTGACTGGAGCCACCACATTACATTGCTAAGAAAAGGAATTTGCTTAACAATTTTACGTTATGGCAACAGCATCAGCAATAGAAGCATGAGCAGCAGCCCTAGTCAAAACGTGACAATCAGTATTAGCAACAATAGTTGAAACCTCATCAGCAGATAGGTTTAGTTTAAAGCTTTTCAGCAAATTGTCTTACGAGATAATGGTCTAGAGTGTATAAAAGCGCTGGTATTTGAATTTGGTTGTGAGTTCAATCTCAGGTGACGCGTACTTCCACTTAGTGGAAACAAACGTACAATAAATGAGCAGTACAAAAAATAGGTACTAAACGAGATATCCCGAGACAAAAACGGTGGAACGAGACTCTAACGAATCCCAATAGACTGAATAAAGATTCAATTCACAATTGTTACTCAAATCGATATACTAAGAAAGGCCTGAAACCACAACGATCAAAATAAAGTCCAAATAAATATATTGTAAAAAATGACATTCTGATAAAAATTTCAAATTTAACATATTTCACTATTTATTTAGCAGGAGCCGTTAGTTAACATTATGTAGAATTAAGCAATCACATAACATATTTCATGTGATAATAAATACAGATACAAAAATATAAATTTAACATATTTAACTATCTATTTAGCTTGAGCCGTTAGCTACCATTATGTAGAATTAAGCAATCACATAACATATTTCATGTGATAATGAAATACAGATACAAAAATATAAATTTAACATATTTAACTATCTATTTAGCTTTAAAAAATTCGAAGTCGAAATAACATGGAATTAATTCATTTTTTTTTTCTTTTAATTGGTGGGTTAGAAGTTACGTATTTATTTTATGGCGTATACCTGTTTGTATCAGTTTTTGTGGTCGTCAAATATGTACCTCTCTCTCTCTCTCTCTCTCACACACACACACAGACATATATATATATATATATATATATATATATATATAAAATGTGAACAGTAATAAAGAAAATAAGGACTGGACATAAGCAGTACAAGGACAATCTACACGATTGATTAAATAAAGTGATCCTTTTGAAATTGTAGGTTACCTAGATCAATATAAACCTGACGAAGTCTGTAGAGCACAACAACCGAAGCGTCGGGATAACAAAAACAAAGATGAGGTCAATAGTCCGAAAATAAATAGTGTAAATATGTAAAATATTTTTTTACATATCGTAAAAAAAGCCACTAGTTTTGTCTAGACTATTTTGTACTCAGAGTTATGAAGTAGACCCAATCATACCCGGAGGTTATTCTGAACTAGAATAAATTATAGCTGGGTATATTCTTGGAGGGGCTTAATCTGGGCTGATAGAAATTTTTCTTTATGTCTGGTTTTCTTCTTCACTACTTTTCCCAATCTGTTTCCTCCTTCTATCACTCTTCTTCCTGTAGTTTAATCTTTCTTTCTTTCTTTCTTTCTTTCTTTCACTTTTCCTTCTTTTTTCCTTCTTTCTTTCTTTCTTTCTTTCTTTCTTTTTTTCTTTTTTCAGTCTCCATCTTCACTACTTTTTCCAATCTGTTTCCTTCTTCTATCATCTCTTCTCTTTTCTTTTCTTTCTTTTTGTAACTTCTTCCTCTTGTAGTTTAATCTTTCTTTCTTTCTTTCTTTTTCCTTCTTTTTCTTTCCTTCTTTTTTCTTTTTCTTTCTTTCTTTCTTTTTCATTCTTTCCATCTTTTCCTTTCTTTCTTTCTTTCTTTCTTTCTTTCTTTCTTTCTTTCTTTCTTTCTCATTCCACTTTTCCTTCATTTTTCTTTTTTATTTTCCTATTTTCTTTCTTTCTTTTTCTTTCTTTATCTTCAAGTATTTTCTATCTTTCTTTCTTTCTTTCTTTCTTTCTTTCTTTTGCACTCCATATTTCTCTTGTTTTTTTATTTCTCTTTTCTTTTCCTCCATTCTATTTCTCCAGTCAATTTATTCATTTCATTTTGTACGTGATTTGTCATTCTTCACCCTTTTCTAACATTTCTTCTCTTCTGCATCTTTAAGAGCTATTATTATAAAGTATTATTTTAAAGTACAGACAAAACTAATGCCATATCGAATCACCTCACTACTCACTTCATTACCGTCTGACTCGTTCGAGATATCGCGATATGAACACTGGCTCTACATTAGAAAACCTGTAGCCGATAACAATAAACATTAATTAGAAGAGTCCAATCAGGTGCATAAAGACTACAAGAAGTTAATTGACCTCCCTGACCAAACTAAATAAGTATTTGTTACCCGCACCGTGGCATAGTTAATTCCTCTGTTGAAATTTGGTCGTGACAAACAATTAGTATGAGTTAGGAGAAGTAGAAGACAGAAAAAGTGACGCTGAAATCCGAAAGCGCATTGGAACAGTGAAATATGCCTTCCAAAAAGCAAACAAAGTATTAAGAAACCAGAAAATTTCGCTAGAAATAGAGAAAGAAGTGCTTAGTAGTTATTTAACATCTGTTTTTCTATATGTTATTGAATGCTGGACAATTTAATCACAGAAATAACTTTAGGTAGAAGTGGTTCTACAGAATGATGCTGAGAATAGGACTGAACAAGAAAAATGTAAACAAAAAGACACTTATATTCAGAATAATGAAATAGAATAAATGGAATTTCTGGGATACATAATGTGGAAAGAAGGCTTAGAGAATTTGAAACACACAAGAAAGAGTAAGGCACAGAGTGTTAACTAAATAACATGCTTATGCAAATGGCAGAGAGAACATGAGCTAGGATAGATAAAAAAAAAAAAGACAAACGTTATTCAGAGTGAAAATGGCAATTGCGGAGAGTAATGAACGTCCACATCCTGAATGGACAGATAACAAAGAGAAAGAAAAAGAAGAAGACGGAGTAGAATTTAGCAGCAGGCTAATATCCCTCTCTGTTTCACATCCTGTTCATAGAAAGGTAGTCGATGAATTAATTAAATGTTCGACTATAAGAAAATGAGAAAATTCTAAGGAAAATATAAACCAAAAGAACACTTTTTTCTTAGAAAGGGACAGCTGAGATTTCTGAGATTCATAATGAAGAAAGAGAGTTTGGAAAATTTAATACTCACAAAGCAACTTGAAGGCATGTCGAACAGATAGAAATAGCGAGCAAAACTATTTAATGAGCTTGCATAAATGTACAACCGAGTGTGGACTGGAGGCGAGATTGTAATGGGGATAAATATTGCTTAGAGCTAGAAAGGACAGGAAGTTATGGAGAACCATGATCGCCCACGTCATGAAGGAACACGGTACTAATGTAAGTTTTATTGAATTTAGCTTGCATCAAAGACATTTTGTTCAAAAATACTTTTTGTAAAAACAGAAGAATTTGAACTTTTTTATAGTTTCAGCCAGTCATTGAATTTGAATAAAAATATTTGTATGAGTTTATATAAGTGTTTAAATAAAATCTATTAAATAAAATTATGTAAATTAAGGCTATAAGTTAATGAATGTTTGAACGATGTATCGTTTAACAGCAAACTTTTCCTTAATAATGATCATCAAAATCAAAGGGTCAGATGAAGGCCCATCTGAGTGTTGTTACGCAAAATTGAAACAGGCTTACATAAATATGAACAGGCTGAAATAGATAGATAGATAGATAGATAGATAAAAATAACGGAATTAGACAGAGAGAAACGGGGAACGAAATTTAGAATAGAAAAGGGGGTTGTATTTAACTATTTCAACGATAAAAAGGCGGGACCTTTGTGACAGTTTAGTAGAACGCGTAAATTCAGGTGGTTGTGGTACCGAGGAAAGAAGCAGTTGCCATGAAAATACTTGTAGAAAAGACAAATGTAAGTGTGACACGATAACTAGATATATATGTATTTTACTATAATAGATTAAAATAGAAAATAGATTAGAATAGAAAATAGTTTAGAAAACATATCTAACAAAAGTGAAAAAGAAGAGGAAAAAAATAAATAAACGTTTTTTCTTTTTGAGGAAAATTGACTCAGTGATAAAGTTCAGCGAGTACGTTTTCGATGACCCGGTCAAAGGCTGACCTTACTGTATCTTGACCTCACATTAAGCCTTTTCCGGCGGAAGCCTTATTAAGATAAACAAAAAAAAGATAACTGAAATTTCAGACTTACAGTCGCCGGTGTTTGTCACCGGTGGTCTAACCCGGTCAAAGGCTGACCTTACTGTATCTTGACCTCACATTAAGCCTTTTCCGGCGGAAGCCTTATTAAGATAAACAAAAAAAAGATAACTGAAATTTCAGACTTACAGTCGCCGGTGTTTGTCACCGGTGGTCTAACCCGGTCAAAGGCTGACCTTACTGTATCTTGACCTCACATTAAGCCTTTTCCGGCGGAAGCCTTATTAAGATAAACAAAAAAAAGATAACTGAAAATTCAGACTTACAGTCGCCGGTGTTTGTCACCGGTGGTCTAGAGCATTTCCGGATTTCCTTGTTTCCGGTCGATTTTAGATAAATTCAGGTGTTTTTTTCCGAGTTGAGCAGTTAAGTTAAAGACGAGAGAAGTGAAAGGAGTCAGCCGGGTGCGAACTTGAAGTAAGGGTCTCCGTTCGTCTTGGTTCGTTCAGTTCGGGTTTGTTGATCTCCATTAGAGTTGGAACTGTGTGTCACATTCGCCTGCCCCAGCAGACAAGGCCAGCTGTAAACGAATAAAGCCTTCTTTTCCACTCATCCAAATCTTGGAAGTTCGTTCCTTACAGTCAATCTTGTACCCCCAGCTGTCCGTCCGACATTTTCTACAAACTCCCGGCAACAACACAGCGTGGAGAACGGCCGCCGGAGGAAATTGTTCGGGACGGCCATTGGGGTATTACATAAGCCACATTACGTCGGTGAGAAACTGACTGAAGGCGAGTTGCCATGTTAGGATCGATTACACAGCAGATCCTCCTTTCAGTTTTTATCAAGTAAGAGAAATAAAAAAAGCAAATGATAGAAACAAATGAGGTTTAGTTTCCATTCTAATTTTGAAAACTTAACACATTATTGCAAATGTTTATGAAGAATAATCTGACATTGGTGAAAGGGTTTAATGTTTGTTTTGTTCCCTGAAGGCCTTTACCCCGTCAAATCTTTTCTAAACTCCCTTATTTATGTGCAAATGTAAATGCTGAACTCAAATCGATAATTGCTTAATGAAGAAACCAAACTTTTTTCCGTTTATCGACCACAATAAAATCGTACTATATCTCACCCCTTACTACCGTTCTCCTATCTGATTTACCGCTGAATGACTTGAGGCGTAAGATATATACCTCGGCCTTTTTACTTCCTCTGAGTAGATACTCCGCGATTTGTTCAGTTTCGGAAGTCAATTTCCGCGCAGTAATCGCAAAAAGGAAGTAAATTGGTCGAAAAATTGGCTAAGTACGCGTGAATTCATTCTGCAGTGAATCACATGTTTTGAACCGTGGTTACGGGGTGAGATAAACAGCAAAAAGAAGTTCGAGATTTTTCTGGTTGTAAACTGGAAAAAAGATAGATTTCGTCAATAAACAATTATCGATCTGATTTATTTTGCACGGAAATAAGGATGTTTTGGAAAGATTTGACGGGGTAAAGGCCTTCGGGGAACAAAACAAAAATTTACCGGTGAAAGTATTTACCAGTTCCACTAGTTAGCATTGCATACTTGTTGTGGATTTGAACCAACCCAGAATAAAGAAACGGATGATAAAGCTTTTCAAATGTTAAAATAAAATATGCCATCTTTTCGTGTGATTACAAGTACATTTTTCTCAGTGTGTATGGATGTAAAAGTTCTCGTGTTAAATTTCCTGATTTGTAATTATTTGTTAGAATGAAAAGAAATGTAATTGCTTCACGTGTATGCGTAAAAAGGGGAGGCAAAGGTGAAAGCTTGATGAGGAAGACGGTTGAAGATGAAGAGGAAGAGCCTGATGATGAAGACAGGAGTGACTTCCGGGGACGCAACTAGTGACAGTCTAGAGACAGTCGAGACGCAACGTAACTATATCCTTACACTTCTATCTACTGATTACTAATACTTATTGAATATACTGTTCTGTTATTCTAATACACTGCTTGAACCTACCTTCTTGTTTCCGTGTATTACTCCCCCCCCAACCAAGCCACAATATATTGGCGACGAAGATTTATAGGATACAAATCTTATATCATCTAACAATTAACTCAAACGAAAAAAGTAAAATTGTACAGCCACAAAAATGGATAAGAACGACTGAAAACATTTTGGAAAACTCAGACCAAGGCAAATTTCACAAGTCAGTCTGAAAACTAAGATTCTGGTTTCTGATTGGATAGGAAATAACAAAATGAATTGTTACACCAGTTAATTTTTTTAACACCTAAGAAAATGAAAATGCCATTCGGAGCGTGTCACATGACGAGATTCACTACTTAAGGACGTTCCTGACCAGTCAAAATCAGTCCAAGATGGGAACGGGTAGCTGACGGACCTTGTCGCGATGTAAAAATAGAAATTTCAAGAAGGACGTAAGGGCGCGTCACATATTTGTTCTACTTCTTCTTTCTATTTCCCTTTCGTCGTATTCCCCCAGACATCGTCAAAGAAAACAACAAAAACAATATACTTCAACGGACTCCGATAAGTACAATCTATTTTATTGCTTGACTTTCGTTCTCACCTTTTCTCTGGCTATAAAAAATGAAAAGAACATTGACTTTTATTAGCAACCTTTTAATCGTTTTACATACACACATTCTGCTACTATCAACTATAACTTCTGGACACTTAGCTACTTACTACTATTTCTCTGGAACATTTTACCACGTGCATTTTTCTATTAGAATATTTCACTCATACAAAATAATGAACTAAATGCATTTTCTATTCGAGTATTTTATTTCTTACAAATTTGTTATTTATTTCTATTAATAAAATTACACTTATTTACAAACAAAACACTCTCATTTTTTCAACTATTCAATAAACCTTCTGATATTCTAAATTGTGGGGACTTCGGTTGTGTTTGGGACAAGGCCCATTTGACCAGCATAACCAAGGACCCTACAGGACAACTCTACAATTAACAATATTCACTGCCATATAGGATGACCGATATTACTTAAATGTCCAGGACTCTTTTCTTTGTTTCTAATAAACCTTTCCCGTTTCTTAATACTTTACGTGGTAAACTATCTAGGCGTCTCCAAGTTCTTGTTTTATACCCTCCAATTTCTCTCTCTCACAGGTGGAATGTCGCAAGCCCTTCGCTGTTCTATCTCTGCTTCCATGGAAACTGATCGAACGAGCTACATTCCTTAGTTCCGCCAGTTCTAACATTGGCAGCTGGAACCCACCACGCCATTAACATTGTAGCAAACTATCTACAGAAGTAGAAAATATAAAAACACCCTTTTTGTACGTCAGTTAAGTGCCATACGTGATACACGCTTGGGCGATCATGTCTCGAAAAGATATTACTGACTGCGCAGATTAACCCGTAGTAGGTTGCGATTGCTTTCTACAGTACACTGGTTGCCAGCCAAGGCTATAGAACCTAATCTGTCCTATTATATAACCCATAACTGGAGGGAAAAGACGGATTAATACCTTTTCCAAAGATATTTGCGTATAAGTGAATGCAATGAATTCAACTGGAATTCGAACACGCCACACCAATTCCTCGTTCCGAGCCGATATCCACTGCACCACAACACATATATTGCAGATGTTGAGGCACTTAATTTGAAGAAAAGCAGTTTGATTTGTTGGCATTACCGGCTTAGACTCGTAAGACAAAGTAGAGTAGTTTGGAGGACGTCTTTTTCGTTCTTCGATTTTCATTTTTCGGTGTGACGATTTCCGGAGTGGCTAATCTATTCTAAATATATTCCACGGGACAGAGGAAGATTTATGTGAGAGCGACACGAGAAATGAAAATTAAATTACGAATATTATAAATAACATTTATTGTCTTAGCAAAATTAATTAGGAAGGAAATAAAATCGAGTTAAACGGATGTGTGATATGAAGTTATTCTTTTTTACGAGTACAGTGTATGGGAAATCATACTGAAGATGTTGAGAGGCTTATATTGAAAAAGAATTTCTGGCTGGTTTGTTTAACGTTACCAAAATGACAAGCGTACCATTTTGGGGACGTTGAATATTAACAGCTTAAGCCAACTAGAAATTATATTCCCAAAAACTTTTCTTTTTTTTTATATGCCGTAAGCAATCATGGTTATCCACATCTTTCTGATCCTTTTAGTTCTTAATATATTTTTTCTTGTTATTTCTTCCAAACGCTGCTCTGCCATCCATTTGCTTAAGCCATCAAGTATGTCATGCTCTCTTTTGCCCAGTCATTCTTTCCCTCTATCCGTTCTGCATGTATCAGATTCTCCAATCCCCTCTTCATAACTACGTGTTCCAGAAAATTCAACTGCCACTTTCGGGTGTTAAGTATAATATTCCTTTTTTGTTTCCATTCTTTCCAAATTACAGACATTTGTCTTTTTTGACGCAACGTTTTCTTGAAAAATGTAAAAAAATAATTCATTTTGTAGGGTATCGCATGCAACATCTTACTCAGACTGATACCAATAAAATAGTTTGACTTATGACAGTTCGTTGATAGATAATTACAAAGGTCATATTTTGATATGGTGGCGTTGAATTTATATACAATAATTCATTTGTGTGTGTCTCCGAGACTAACATAACATCTATGTACACACACACACACACACACACACACACACACACACACACATATATATATATATATATATATATATAAATTTGTGAAACGAACATATGTTTGAATGATTTCTTTTGTAGTTTTTCCGATTTTCGAATGAGATTTTTACAAATCACAACAAAGAGGAAGACAATAGTCTGAATAATGTAAATAGTTTTAATGACTCAGTTGTTATCAAGAACTGTGTGTTGTCGCTGTAGCAGACAAGATTCGGTGACTACATCCTGGTATATTTTTTTACAGAGTTATAATACGAATTAGCTCAAAATGACGTCATGTGAAACGGTTAAATGAAGCTAGACCGCAACGGAAAAGCATATATCGAACATTTGGTTCGAAAATTGAAAAATACGGTTAAAATGAAAACTGAAAGACTTTGTCGAATTAACAAAACTTGTTTGGATGAATTCTTGCTGCCTCAATATACATTTTATACACACACACACACACACACACACATAGAATTTATAATAAGGATTAGAAAGAAGTAAATCTATATTTTGTAAGGTTTTATTGAAATTTTATTTAAGTTTACACATATCCTCCATCATTAGTAATACAAAGGGTAATAGATTTTGCAGTTCATATTTTTTTACTTATCTAAAGATTGTTGCAAATTTTGTGGTAAATAATTATTTAATAACTATTCTTAAAACTCGGTACATTAAACCTTATAACATTTTTTACACATTATTTCTATCACAAATACAAATAAATTTTTTAAAGTGCACACGGACTTTATGAACCCCTATATATATATATATATATATATATATATATATATATATATATATATGTGTGTGTGTGTGTGTGTGTGTGTGTGATAACTCCTCTCCAGTTCCACGGAAATTACGCATCGTTTCCCACTTGGTGTACCGAAAGGAATTACTCATAAACTACTTTTACTTTCAAAACGACGCAAGGCAATTACGATTCGTCACACCATACCATCTCATTCTAGTTTTCGACTGTGACTATGCGCTGGTTGTGTGGGGTTGAATAGACAGATGATAGAACAACAGTAGCGTGTAACATGAATATCCTCACCTTCCTTTCCGAAGTCGCAAAGACAAACATGGTCATATTGACTTAAAAGCACCAAAGACTCGAAGAAACCAGGAAGGTTGCAACGTTAATAGACAATTAGCCAGTCACGAATACAAAGGAAAGGTGACACGAGTGAGTTGGACTATTCTCAGCTGAAAGGAAATATTGTTCCCGGATCCAATGGTCTGTCTGGACATTCGTACACATGAATAAAATTCTTTGGTCGACTGTTCCCCATGCCGGACAGACGGTCATCAATTTCTGACAGATAACTTGATTTTGTGAAAATATATTTCTTCTGTCGACGTTATCCAATAAATACTGCTTACTACGGCACAAAATTGCCAACGAAAAATGACTATATTACAGTATAAAGAAAAGCGAAAAGGATTAACCATATATTGTAAAAATAAACAAACAAACAAAAAGAAAAAAAACAGAATGTATGATACTCAGCAAACGGAACATCACAAGATGCAAACAACGAATTGTGGTTCTGGGCATGACGGTAAACCGCATCCAGCAATAAGGCCTCTGATTGGGTGGTTATGAGAAGCATGAAACCACCTCTTAACTGCTGTTGTTCTAATGTCTACCCTGACCCGGAATGGTAGCACCTGTTAGGGTCCCAGCTATGGGCAAATAGTTAACCCCCAAACTGGGGTCAAACCACTATGAAAGTATAAAAATAAACTTTTATAGGAATATATGCATAAAAATAGAGTTTTATAGAAAATATACATTTTTGAAGGAAAAATAGAACTATTATCATAACACATTTTTTAAGGAAAAAAAAAACAATTATTGCGATAATACAAAACTAGAAATCTTCAGTTTTACAAAATAAAACATGTTTTTCATCAAAATCTGACTAAATCAATCTTCCCACTATAACCAAACATTAAAAAATACCTTAAAATCCCAGCTTTTTGGTATTAAATAACCCACATAGGTTGATATGTTGTTAAACAAAACTCAAAATTAACGAATTGGAGACACAAAAATTAGGCACGTACAACAATTTATTTGCATTCACTTACGCGCGTATATGTTTCCTCGATCCATATAAAATCTTAACCTGTTCAAGTTTAGGTATAACCATTATCTCCCCCACTTCTACTTTCGCTCATGGGACATGTACACGGAAACATTATTGTTAAAAATGGACTAATACTACATTGCAATTCAGCGTTCTTTTCTGTTTTTAACCCGAGTACACTAACCATAGATATATAGTACCCAACGCAAAAAACGCCATTTTAATTACAATTTAATTAAATTTTCAGTATCTGATTTTCTTATGTAAATAATGTTTCTCAGTTTTTGTACTTTGAGTTAATGTTAACTCAAAGTACAAATTTTGATGTGCCTGCATGTAAAATATTTCGAATCAAGTTTTATATTTAATATTTTTTTGATATTTTCAAAATCGGATATGGTATAACTTTAATTGATGGTTTGTGTTCCAGGGTTAATGAAATGTTTGTCTCTTAATATTTTACTAAGCTTTTGGAAGGCATCTTTCGCTCTGCAAATGTACCTTCAGGTTTCTGTGTCACATTTCCTGTAGTCTTTTATGACATTTCTCAGATAGTTAAGCATCTGTACCTAATTGAATCTGGCATCTTCAATCGCTAACACACTTATTGACAATAGCTTACGAGATAAAGGCTTAACCATTAAATTCTGTACGTTAAGTTATCTTGGTTTAGGATGATCAGTCAGTTAAGTGCTATACGTGAAACACGCTTGGGCGATCATGTCTCTTTCGAGACATGACTGACTGAGCAGAAGATTATCTCGCAGTAGGTTGCCATTGCTTTCTGCGGTAGATTGGTTGCCAGCCAATGCGATAGAACCCAATCTGTCCTGCTATTTAACCCGTAACTGGAGGGAAGAGACGGATTAATACCTTGACCAAGGATTTTTGTGCGTAAGTGAATGCAATGGATTCAACTGGAATTCGAACTCAGTTCCAGTTGATACAAGGATGATACAAGGCCAAAAAGAAGTACAGGAGAACAGGAAGATTTTCGAATTGGGAAAGGTATTAATCTGTTTCTTCTTTCCAGTTATAGGTTAAATAACAGGACCGACTGGGTTCTATAGCCTTCGTTGGCAACCAGTCTACCGTAGAACGTAATGGCAATTTACTGTGGGATAATCTTTTGTCCAGTCAGTCATGTCTCTTTCGAGACATGATAGCCCAAAGCGTGTATCACGTATGGCACTTAACTGACTGACAACAATTAAAATATCTAGAAAGTGTTTTAATAGAAAACGGAAAGCGCGGCACCGAAACCAAAGTTGTATCAGGATAGCGAAAACTTATGCAAAGTATTAGAAAAGAGAACAATATCGTTAGAAGCAACGAAAAAGATTCTGAACTATTATGTAATATTACCCCCCTTATATGGCAGTAAATACTTGATAAATCCAATCCAAAAGAAAAATCTGCAATGTTATCTATCCTGAGCTGGTATCTCAGCTTCAATCGCTTTACTATCACCATAACTTAAATATAACTTTTGAAATCAATATTTTTAAAGATTTTAATATTCACCCTGATAGATATATTAAATAAACGAGATAGATGGTTAAAGAATAAAAAAAAAGTATCAGTTAAAAATATGAGAAAATAAGTAACGACAAAGGTCTTGAAACTGAAGTTGAAAATCGGTCAACTTAAAACTCCAGCTAGACCTAAAACAAATATAGTTCTACAGAAAAATCATAAGAATTCTATGGACGGAACATGTGAGGAATATTTCGTAAAAAATGGAAGCACACGAGACAATTGAAATTTCTTGGACATATGACGAGGAAAAGAAAGACTGCTTAAAAATACACCAAGAATTTTATGAACGGGACGTGTGTGTAATAATTAGCGGACAATGGAGGCATAAGAGACAATTGAAATTTCCTGAACATATGACGAGAAAAGGAAAGGCTTAGAAATATACCAAGAATTTTATGGACTGGACGTATGAGTAATATTTAGTGGAAAATGGAAATATAAAACACAATTAAAATTTCCTGGACATATGATGAAGAAAGGGAAGGGTGCTTAGAAATGTACTAAGAATTCTAGGGACGGGACATGCGAGTAATATTTAGTGGAAAATGGAAGCATACGAGGCCATTGAAATTTACTGGACATATGACGAAGAAAGGAAAGGCTGCTTAGAAGCATATTGAGAATTCTATGAACGGGACATGTGAGCCATATTCATTAGAAAATGGAAGCATAAGAGACAACTAAAATTTCCTGGACATATAACGAGGAAAGGCTTTTTAGAAAATTTGACGCTCAAGAGACATATTGAAAGCAAGACTGACACATGAAAGCAGCGAATAATCTATCGCTTTTAATCGATTTAGTAAATCTATTAAGACTCAAGGGGTTACTAGGTGTGGAAGAATTAGGAATAGAGAATTGGAGTAGCTAGACAAAACTATCGCCCGGTTCACACTCCACCCACGTCTATTGAACAGGTTAAGAGGCTCATCCCTTGTTCCCTGTTTAGGATGTGGTTTCCGGCTTTCTCTTTTCCAATCTTTTCACTCCTATGTAACCCCCTGCACATCAGTGGCGTTACCGCCTTGCTCGGGGTGATATGATTAACAAAAAAAAAAACAAAAACAAAAAAAAACATTAGTAATAAGCTCGAAAAGGAAACGGTAATTTGGAGAAAACTAGATAGCGAATGACATTGCATTTAAATTATTACAGATTAAAATTGGATGGAAAACATGGAGTCGGAAGCGAGCTCCACGAGGAAACAGAGCGAGAAAATAAACTGGTAGCAAAGAGTTTATATCAACCCAGCTTAACTGCAAAATGATGAGATCTCGATGAAAGTCTAGTACTGCGTTTGAATCCAAAAACTCTAGATACCATAACGAAGAGCTCATTCGAACAATTACCATGAACATATTTATAGAATAAGCACAGAAAAGTTAGGAAAGTGATGATGCCGAACAGCCAGATCAGAACCGATAATATTGCTGATTCTTTTTTGGATTTTACCAGAGAGCCCAAGATGAGTATCAAAGGCATCGGACCATATATGTCAGCAATATTCTAAGCATGAACGAGTGGTAGATTACAGATATGTATAACACGTCCAGTCAACCTCTCTGACCTTTGGTCAATTCTGCACACGTGGTGTTTTTGACCTCAGATTAGCCAAATCAGAATTGCTTATTATTACTTGAGGATGATTTAGACCTGCGAGGGATTGGTATATGACGAAAATCAGATTCAGCACCGCAACGACACGGTGTAGATTTATTTATAATTACTAGCAGTATAGCCCGGCGTTGCTCGGGTGTACTGAAAGCTTTAAAACTAATCCATGGTCCTGGAGCTCAGACTCTTTGGACGTTGGCACGTAAGACTAAAAAGTAATATTTGTTTCCAGTTAAAGCGAAACCGTAGACTGAAAGAAAAATGAATGGATGTAAGTCAAATTTTGATTTCCTGGTATCGTTATAAAAAAGTTTTTTTCGTCATAAACTGAATTTTGAAGGCTAAATAAGTTCTCTGAGTAAATGGTATCATGGCTGAGACTAAGAACAACAGTTATACCTACTTAGAGCCAAACCCGAAGCAAAAACTAAAATAAAAGGGCTGAAAAAGATACAGACATACAGGTAGATAAACAGGCACACACACAAACACGTTGCCTTTCATATATATATATATATATATATATATATATATATATATATATATATATTATCAATTTTCTGCACTATTGTAAGAACTTCAACCTTGAAAGTTCTGAATATCGTTTCTTATGTCTTTATTTATGAGTGTATCAAATTTGATTAAAATCGGACCAATCCTTCTATAACCAATTTTTTCGATTATCGATTTTCGATATTTATCAGGGATACCTCGACACAAAACCTAGCTAAGAACACTCGCGGACGCTTATAATACAACTGTGTAAATTTTCAAGAAAATCGGTTCAGCCGTTTCGGAGTCTATAGGTAACGGATACACACAGACAGACAGACATACACACACAGACAAAGTTCCATTTATAAATAAGTTTAGATAGATATATCGAATAATTACTAGATTACAAGCAAGTTAAAATAAGTGACAGAAAAGAAATATCAGTTGGCTGGTATTTCATTTACAAAAATATTGGTGTGAGATTTGTTTTCTTCGGGACGAACTGTTGGTTAAATTTGCGGTTTTCTTCCTCTATTTCTAGCAGCAGGCGATTTCTCAGGTCGACCGTATTTCAAATCTCACCAAATATCGTCTTCCATTCTGATTTTGTTAAACCGCACTCAGACCGGGGTGGTTAAGAGGGGTATGAAGTTTTCATTCCCTCGCTGAATAACTCTTACTATCTCAAAATGAAACACTTACATTTATCCATCTCGGCTTCCCATAGTAAACATACTCCCTCTATTTGTATACCTACTCCCATCAACTATCCCGGTAACCCAGAACACAGAAAATTGTCAAGGCCGCATCTCGACCTAGGATCACATATCGTCAAAACCCACTGACAGATATTGTGACTAACTGTGTGTTATATCATGGAACGCTTTAAATAACAAGGTAAATTCCGAATGGAAATATTTACACAACACGTAAACAAATAATAGAGTTTATTGTATGGAAAAGTACAATTAACAGAGATTTCAATAAAATGGTAAGTCAAGACGAAATGGGAGCGGAAGTCGAATCGTTTCGTACTTCCTTACTTCGATAATTCTTAATCTCTTTGACAAATTAACTGTCGGAGGTGATAGGATATTCTATTATAACACCTCTCCCTCAGCTAAATTCACTCGAATTTTGCTTTTAATTGTTTTTCTCTTTGGGCTTGGGCATAGAGGTTAATCCTTTTCCTCTACCTACCACTTTTTCTCCTCATATTTTGAGTTGGTATACCTTCAGACTTCGGAGAATCAGCGATTTTCAGAGTAGATGTTACCGCCATGGCGGGTGGGGGGTTGAATCTGGAAAGCGTCGTATAACACATCTATCAGTATTTTTTCGTCATTTTCAACGGTTTCTATGTATCAGAATCTCATCTTCGTCACCACTGTTATATCGCGGGAACCATATAAATAACAAAGTAAATTCCGAATAGAAAGTTTTACACAGCACGTAAGGGGTAAACAAATAACAGAGTTTATTGTACGGAAAAGTACAATTAACAGAGAGTTCAATAAAATGGTAAGTCAAGACGGAATGGGAGCGGAAGTCGAATTGTCTCGTACTTCCTTACTTCGATACTTCTTAATCTCTTCGGCGAATCAACTGTCGGGGGTGATAGGATGTTCCATTATAAAACATTGATAAATTTCGCTTGCTTCTCTCAACCAAAGAATTTTGCACTCAGTGTAACCTTGCATCTGTATTTTCCACTCGTTAACATTTCGGCTACTCTTCCTGACAAAAATAATTACATTCTCCAGTGTTAGAAAAATTTCTACTTATCTTGAAAATCACTTAAATTGAATACCAGCCATCTGGTTACATATGTATGATAGATTATGGAGAGAAAAATTGTATCGACAGAACATGGATTAGGAGAAATAGAAAAATTTCAAAGACAAAGCTTACTAAGATATACAAAGGACTGGAAGTTGTGGTGATCTATGTTTACCTAAGCCGTGAAGTAACAACTGAAGACAATGTCTCACTTTTCCCTAAAACTGATTGAAAATATCACTCGGCGTTCTATGTGAAAATTTTATTTCTAACACTTGCTACCATAGGTTGAAATATTACTTCTGGGGGTAATTTCTAACTAATTCAACACTATGATAATAATATTTACTCAAACGACATTATTATTATTATTGAACGGGAATGCAGAAGGTCAATAAAAAGCGAAGCCGAAATATAAATATACGACGATCGATCATATACACTTCAGGCATGAAAAACAAATGTGCGCGAGGTCAACGCATGACCTTGCATGTCGGTTTCAAATATCTTTCCGCTCAAACGGTCTCTAATCGAGTGTGTTCAAAAGAATCCAGATGTGATACCCAAAATCGCACTGGCTGCTCCATCGTTCAAACAAAATTAAAAAATATCAGCCCTATCGACAAGAAGCCATGGTAAAAAAGGAAAACCCAACACTCACTAATATCTGCTACGAACGTGCGAACAATATGCTTACAGTTTGGAATACAAAACATGCACAATACTCTACAAACATACATAACACTTTATATATTCAGTTGCAAGTAAAATAAAATCTATTCTTCACAACTGATAAAAGTATAGCCAAAACTCTTTATAAAAACAAAACATTCAGACAATTTTTATATAATTATGTCTTGAAAAGAAAAAAAAATCAACATCACATGAAAACATGTAAAAAAACTTAACCACAATGCCATGGTTGTCATTTTTAATGAAACCTGCATAAAAGATTGCTGTCTAAATACACTAACTCTCTCACATATATTGGAGTAGATAGACTAAACAATCGCCCGGTTCACACTCCACTCACGTCTATTGAACAGGTGAAGAAGCTTGTTCCCTGTTTAGGAGGTGGTTTCCGGCGTTCTCGTTACCAATCTTTTCACTCTTTTTTTTTTCAATTGGCGTAGATAGACTAAACTATCGCTTGGTTCACACTCCACACACGTCTATTGAACAGGTGAAGAGGCTCATCCCTTGTTCCTTGTTTAGGATGTGGTTTCCGGCTTTCTCTTTACCAATCTTTTTACTCTTTTCTTTTTTCTTTTTCAATTGGAGTAGATAGACTAAACTATCGCTCGGTTCACATTTCACCCACGTCTATTGTACAGGTGAAGAGGCGTGTTCCCTGTTTCGGATGTGGTTTCCGGCTTTCTCTTTACCAATCTTTTCACACTTATGTAGTCCCCCGCTCATCAGTGGCGTTACTGCTTTGCTCGGGGTGATATGATAAAAAAAACTCGAAGGGATATGTCCAAATTATTAAGGATAGGCAGCTGACAGGGATTTCTGTCGTACTAAACGAGATATTTTATGTCGCCAAATTTAATTTACAAAGACAAACCATGTGAATATTAAAGTCCCAAATTATTTTTGTATTTATATATTTTCTTTATTTGTTTTCTGTTTATTACAATCTCATTCCGGATCTTTGCTTGAGGTCTATTGTGAGGCAACGCACTAAATATATCCATTCTGTTCTGCACAAATTCTGATGTTAAGCGCTACTTTACACATTCAGTCTTTACATTTAAATACACTCGTTTTGTAGATCGGAAACCTCGACGTGGTGCAATGGTTGGCACGCTTTTTTTTCTAGCTAGAACTAATTACAGCTGAGTAGTGAGTTCAATCCTCACTGAGTACTTTATACATTTGGCCTTGTTTCACATCTAAGCTGTGCTTAGAAAATCAACTCTCCTGTACAGATGAGCAGTTCGTTTTTTGAATCCCATGTATACAGGGGTTAGCAAAGGAATTATTCATTTACCCGTCCCCACCTTTTTTTTTTTGCTCGGACACATAAATCCAATTTTTATACGTAGATCATGATTTTTAAGCTGATATTTTTTCTATTTCAATTTCAAGATTATAATATTTATCTTTAACATATTTAACAGATATATTTTAACTGAAGGTCCAGCCTTTCTATCTATGTGAAGGCACTTTTTTCATCTTTAATCACTATATATATAATCTATTAGTTTTTATATGTCCGTCAGTATCCATTTATCATCATCATTATCATCATAATCTGTCAGGGTAAATGGTAAAATTCCGAGGAATATTGATTCCAAAATGAATAGCCACGTTATAACGGTGGTAAAGCAATTGAAGCTGAGATACCAGATCAGGACAGCTAGCATTGCAGATTATCTACTGGAATTTATAGAGAATCCTGAAATATGTGCTAGACCAGATCAGACCAAATCTGTCTGGTCTAATAACTTTAATATGGTTAGAAGAAAATATATAAATACAAAAATAATTTGGGACGTTAATATTTATATGGTTTGTCCTTGTATATTAAATTTGGCTACATCAAATATCTCGTTTAGTACTACAGAAACCTTTGTTAGTAGTATCCAAGTTTTATACGTAGATCATGATATTTTTTTCAATTTCAATTTCAAGATCCAAATATTTATCTTTTACATATTTAACAGATATATTTTAACTGAAGGTCCGGCCTTTCTATGTGAAAGCTTTTTGTCATCTTTAATCACTATATATAATCTATTAGTTTTTATATGACCGTCAGTATCCATTTATCATCATCATCAAGATCATCATCTTTCGATTTCTGCTATGGTCACACTACCTCCCAAGTCTGCGGGAAGATCAAACGCAGATTGTGGTGTGTTGTTATGGCTTCATTTCATGATTTGTTTTCTAACTCTCATAACATCATTAGCGTTAGATGGAAAAATTCTTCTTAGTGTGTGGTCTATACTTATAAAGAGAGTTTTTGTATCTCTCTTAAGGATGTGCGTTGTGGTACAGTGGATATCGGCTTGGAACGAGAAACCGGGGAGCCGAGTTCGAATTCCAGTTGAATCCATTGTATTCTCTTACGCGCAAATACCCTTGGGAAAGGTATTAATCCGTCTCTTTCTTCCAGTTATGGGTTAAATAGCAGGACAGGTTGTGTTATATAGCCTTGGTCGGCAACCAGTCTACCGCAGAAAGCAATGGCAACCTACTGCGGGATAATCTTCTGCCCAAGCGTGTATCACGTATGACACTTTACTGACTGACCTAAAATGTAATTTTCAGGAATTCTTTCAATGTGTTGTTGTGTTCTTTCCTTTTATCATTTCAAGCGTACCTACTATCACTGGTACTATTCTTGTTTTCAGTTTCCACATTTTTTCTATTTAGATTTCAAAGATTTTATAATTCGATATATTTTTAAAAATTCCTTGGTTTCTCTCTTACAGTCCGCTGGCAAAACCATATCTATTAGTAGGAAAGTTTTTGTCTGTTCGGTTTTTGACAATTATGTCCGGCCTATTTGCTTCAAACTTCCAGTCTGTGGAGATCGTGTAATCCCATTGAATTATGGCGTCTATGCATTTTTGCATTAACTTACACACAAATACCCTTGAGAAAGATATTAATCCGTCTATTCCTTCCAGTTATGGGTTAAATAATAAGACAGATTGGGTTCTATAGCCTTGGATGGCAACCAGTCTAACACAGAAAGCAATGGCAATCTATTGCGGGATAATCTTCTGCCTAGTCAGTCATGTCTCTTTCGAAACATGATCGCCCAAAGCGTTTATCACGTATGGCACTTAACTGACCGACTGACTATTTTTGTAATCGGTGTTGATTCATTTTCATATTTGTTAACTTCTTTTCCACATTGTCCAGTGTAAATATTACCCTACTCTAACGTGGTGATTTTATATTCATTTAGCATAAGTACAAAACATCCCGAGATTAATCTATGGATTCCTGATATTTGTCACAGAGACTGCATTTTTGATCCACACTATTATGAATGAGATTTGCCTGAAAGTTCCTAGTGAAGACTCTGGTCTTGTGTTATCTTCCTTTTCAGCCTTTAATTATTATTATTATTATTATGTCATTTTTCATCATATTTCGATTTCTGCTTTGGTCTCACTACCAACCAAGTCTGCGGGGAGACCTAAGGCAGGTCGTGGCGTGTTGTTATGACTCCATTTCATGTTTTTCTATCTTCCCTATCACCCCTAGCATTAAATAGATAAAGTTTTCCTTAGTGTGTGGGCTGTACTTAATAAGACAATTTTTTGTATATCTCTTAAGCTGGGGTTTCCAGGGATTCTTTCAATGTGTTGTTTTGTTCCATTTTTTATCATTCCAAGTGCACCTATCACTGGCACAACTCTTGTTTTCAATTTCCACATTTTTTCTATTTCAATTTCCAGGTCTGTATATTTTGACAGTTTTTCAAATTCCTTGATTGCTATGTTACAATCCGCTGGACAAGCCATATCAATTAATAGACAAGTTTTCTCCTTCTGGTTTTTAACAATAATGTCTGGCCTGTTTGCTTCAATTTTTCTGTCTGTGTAGATGGTGTAATCCCATACAATGGTTACATCTTCTATTTCTGTAACCGGTGCTGGGTGATGTTCATACCAGTGTTTGTTTACAGATTTTCCATAATGTTTGCACATTGCCCAATGTAAATATTGCCCAACTCTATCGTGGCGATTTATTATTATTATTATTATTATTATTATTATTATTATTATTGTCTCTTTTGCTTCCTGGTCAGTACAATTGCTTTATCGCGTCATCACTCAATCCCTGGGTTAATATCATGTAGTAAATATGTGCCCTCTGTTCTGCATGAATTATGATGTTACGTGTTACTTAACATACAGTGTTTATATTTTCTTTTCATGGACAATACTTTCCTGATAATATAAACGCTTCCAGCATAATGTTATTTTTTGATTGTTGTCCTAAAGTTCTTGTTAATGGTCTTGCTTGTACTTTTTTTTAGATTGTAATTAATTAGTTCAATTGTAGCTGGAGTTTTAAGGTCACGTATTTTCAACTTCAATTTCAAGATCTTTATAGTTACTTATTTTCTCATATTCTTTAACTGATATGTTTTATCTTCCATACCTATGAGAAAACATTATTTTCTTATGTATTCTTTAATCATTTATCTGGTCTAATAACTTTAATATGGTTAGAAGAAAATATATAAATACAAAAATTAATTTAGGACGTTAATATTTACAAGGTTTGTCTTTGTAAATTAAATTTGGCTACATAAAATATCTCGTTTAGTACTACAGAACTCTTTGTCAGTAGTATCCAATATTTATACGTAGATCATGATTTTTAAGCTGATATTTTTTCTATTTCAATTTCAAGATTCTAATATTTATCTTTAACATATTTAACAGATATATTTTAACTGAAGGTCCAGTTAATCACTATATATATAATCTATTAGTTTTTATATGTCCGTCAGTATCCATTTATCATCATTATCATCATAATCTGTCAGGTAAAATTCCAGTAATATTGATTCCAAAATGAATAGCCACGTTATAACGGTGGTAAAGCAATTGAAGCTGAGATACCAGATCAGGACAGCTAGCATTGCAGATTATCCATTGGAATTTATAGAGAATCCTGAAATATGTGCTAGACCAGACCAGACCAGACCAGACGTGGCAGCAACAGTCAAAGCAAGAACGAATTGTATACTTATAAATATATAAAATAGATTCTGGAGAGAAAAGATGTCTAGCTCTACATAGCTAATCAGCTTTCTTAGTTTCAGGCTCATAAATCGATCAGTATAGACTTTCCATTTTATTTCAGCTAAAAACATTAGTCCGAGAAGATTCAATAAATCACTCTCCTGGTCGTTAGCATCAGCCATGTTGATGGAAGTTAAAAGGTGTTCTCTCAGATGATTAAAAGTAATCAGTTTTGTTATAGCGTTAGAAAAGTGATGAAACCAAGATGCCAGGTGAAGACAGATAACATTACAGATTCTTCTTTGGATTTAGTCAAAGTTTTTTCTCGCTCTGTCTGTCTGTCTCTCTCTCTCTCTCTCTCTATATATATATATATATATATATATATATATATATATATATAAGATCAGTGGTGGCAACAATAGTCAATGCGCAGACACTAATGGTGGATTTAAAAATGTTCCCGATACATTTGGGCAAGAAAAATTGTGTAGACCGACCCAGAGAGCTAACTTTTCTAACAACAGGCAAGACGTGCAAGAGAAGAAACTATTACAATATAAATCACTTTTACATATAGCAATTTCAACAGTTAAGTGATGAGGCTGAACTGCTAATCTTATACTGCGCTCAAATTCACACAGTCGATATACTGAGGAATAAAGCTCATCAGAACATTATATCATGTGAATATTTATAAATAAAAATGAGAAAATACTGACATTTTATTCAAGACAAAAAAAAGAATAGTGAAACATTATATCACCTGAAAAACGAGAGTTCATCTGTCATTAAATTGTGTTTTCACAACCAGACTTTTACCTAGATCTGAATATCGATTGCTGGCTCCGAATGCCAAATTATAAATAGCGAAGTCTGAGAAAAACACAATTTATTTAAACGGTACATAGTTATTAAATAGTAATTATTTAATTTGAGTCAAAAATATTGATTTTGCAAGTGATAAATTGAGCTTTCTTGTATGGTAATGAGTTATCCTTTCTCCTCAAGTCCAGTATATATATATATATATATATATATATATATATATATAGAAGAAAAATTAAGGCAGACACGTTATTTCATGGTAAGTCGGAAGTGTAGGCCTATTTCAGGCGAACCATCCGATTTACAATGAAATAAAGTGCCTGCCTTAATTTTTCTTATATTTGCGCTATATGTATTTATATACATATATATTTAGAGCTCTCTTAGAGAGTTATTCTACCACTGTATGTACAGGATACTCCTTTGGATTCTTCTATACCACACTGCATCCTGATATATATATATATATATATATATATATATATATAGTTTCAGGACCAATAACATTGCGTATTCTTCTTTGAACTTTATCAAGAATCTCTCTCTCTCTCTCTCTCTCTATATATATATATATATATATAGAGAGAGAGAGAGAGAGAGAGATTCTTGATAAAATCCAAAGAAGATTACGCCATGTTATTGTCCCTGAAACGTACCTTCTCTGTACCATTTTTTATGAATACTTTCATGGTAATTGTCCTGATGGACTTTCCTCTATGGCACGTAGACTTTATAAATTTAGGTGAAGCAATAAAAGTGCCTATTGAAGAAGCAGCAAGTTTATTATCACTGTTTTATCCTTCAGGAATAATTGACCTTGAATAACCTTAGAATAAGTTTCCTGAATATTCATAAATTTGAATAATCATTCAATAATTACTTCAATAATTTTGATAATTACTTAACTCAGATTGGTTCTTTTATACTTATTAATCTGCTCTTCTTGTATGACTGAAAAACTCATAGATTTCGAGCGTCAAGTTATCGTACTTTTCAAAGAAGAACCTCCAACTTGGGGATTGACGAAATGTGCAGAAATTCTTCTTGAATGTTTCAGTCACATCATTCGTTACCAGTTTTCAACGATTGTCTTACGTCTTTCAGAATTTACTGCTTTTTTAAAACTGAGCACCCTGTAGATTGGCGGCAAAATCTCATAATTTTAAAGTTGAAATGGTTAGATGTAACCATAATTTCTATACTAATAGTATAATTGTTCCTATACTAATATTTTTTTTTCTATTTTACTTCTCGTCTGTGGCTTTTTGCTTTCCAAATTTAAATGCGGTGCCAATCATTACATACTGTCTTCTTAATTCCTGTTCCTTTTTGTTCTCTCTCTTCTTGATAATGTGTTTTTCTCATATTCTCTAACACTCAGTAACCTGTTATATATTAATGGTTTCATTGCCTTGCTTGGGGGGAGACGATTTAAAAATATTATCAAGAAATGATGACTTTTCACAATCTCCTTCTCTTTAATACATGTAAATTTTACAGATCTCTGATGGTCCATGTAAAATAAAATAGTGGTTTTTCGCTATTCTCTCCTTAGTTTCAAATTCAGAGTTTTTATTCTTCTAGATTGGTTGCTAGCTGAAGCCTTAGAGCCTAATCTGTCCTGATATTTAATTGATAGCTTAGTGGAAAAGGAGAGATGGATACACGTAAAAAAACTTCATTAATATTAGAAAGAGTTATAATATTTAGCGGACTTGATAAATCTAATTTTCATAAAATGATTTAATAAATTTCAACCGACGCTGAGACGAAAGGTTCTTTCAATAAACGCCTAATGTCTCCTGTCTAGAAACGGTTTTTCCTCCGATCTTAAAAACTCAATTCCCTTAAACAATTCAGTTCATAACCATATGCCACTGATATAAATGGAAATTATTTATTGTATTTGTAAAATAGATTCACGCGCACCCTCTCCCACATATATATATGGCCAAGCAGTTACTTCCCCACTACCTACCACTACTAACACAAGGGTCAAGCCACTACACAAGAGGAATTACTTCTAAATTGTCTCCTAGCCCTACGCTAATAATACCAATTCCGCCCAACTCCTTCATTTACCTAATCTAAACCCTGGGCTTAGAATATTTTCTCATTCTCTGTTTATAAGGGGTTGAAGAATGCATATTTTAAATGACATGACAGGGAAGCAAGAAACCAGAAGAGAGTTCCACAAGCGAGTTTTAAGTGCGGCAGAAGAAACTGTTTGCATAGAACTTGCGGTTGCATCTTGACATTTCCACTGTAATTTGATGAGGACTTGGTGCCAATCTACTATTGCGCTTAATTTCATAAAGTCTAGACACCATAGAGGAAATGTCATCTGAAAAATTATCATGAAAGTATTTATAGAAAAGACACAGAAAAGCTACTTTTCAACTGTGGGAAAGAGACTAAATACAGAGATGCCAGATCAGGAGCAATAACATTGCATATTCTTCTTTGGATTTTATCAAGAATGATAAAAAAATAAATCTCCTTGATGTTAGCATCAGCCATGCTGATGGAGTGTTAAAAGGGTTCTCTCAGTTGATTAAAGGAGAGCAGTTTCGTTTTTGAGGCGTTAGAGTTAACGAGCCACTTCTTTCCCTATTTAACAAGAAATTGAAGGTCATTTTTTAGATCAGCTACCAAACTGGTTATATCAAACCGATTAGGATTACTATTAAGACAGGAGTAAACGGTTGTGTTATCAGCATAGATACCGGTTGTCATCATACTGATGACAACAGCATGATCATTTATGAAAATTAGAAACAAAGCAGCTTCAATAGCCATGTGGAACTCCTGCAGTTATACAAAAAAAATTTAAAAGAAGCCATTCAAACAGCGTTCATTTCGCGATTGAATAAGAAAGAGTGAATTAGTTCAAAAATTTGTCCAAACCGGCTGCAGTCACTCTCTCACTGGCGTGACGTGGCTTCCCTGTGCCTCTTCTATAAATATTTTCACGGCTTCTGCTCCGATGAACTTAGATCACTGGTGCCCCCTAGACATGAATTTGCGCGAGATACTAGATTAGCAACTACGTTCCACCCTTTTACAGTGAAACCTATAAAATTTAACCGCAATTTCTACTTCAATAGCTTCTTTTCTCGCACTTCCCGCCTGTGGAATTCCCTTCCGCATGCTTGCTTCCAAGACAGTTATAATCTCCAGGAGTTTAAATACAAGGTCAATAGACACCTCCTAACACACTAACTCGCATCCATTCTCTCAAACACTCGAGTTAACAGAAAAATAAATATCACCAAGTCGATGCGATTTTGGAAGGACAGATTTTTTTAAATCAAAAACAAACAGACAAAAATTTCTTGTGACACAAAGTTGAATGTCTCTTGTATATGAACAACAAACAAATAAAACACAAATACTTCGAATAATTTCTGGAAAGGAGCGATGCGGCCTTCGTTTAACCCTTTTTAGTCTGTTTTTAATGCGGCTATTACAACATTTGACGTTGCGGTTCTCAGTAGTAGTAACGGTAGTAATAGTTTTAGTGGTAGTAGAAGTAGCGGTTTTTAGATGCTAGCGGCAACATTTCGCTTCGCCTGTGGTATCAGGAACACACAGTGGACGCTTCCTTTTTAATCTCTGACGTCTCTCAACTGCATTTGAAGACAGTCAAACCTCAACTCTTTTCTCACATTCTTCTCTCCTACTCTCTTCTCTTCTCGTCTCGTCTCATCGACTCAGTCGACTCGTTTGTCTGTGCTCGCGCAAACACGCGCTTAAATAGAGGAGACTAGTCTTAGAACACAACCTGATTATTGACTTCTCCCCTAGTTTGACCACACTAACTTCCTCCATGACATACTTTTAAAGTACAATTTCAACTTTCCGAGAATGAACAATTTACTTTTTTATCAATTGATTTTTCAAGGTTCACACCAAAACGCTATTGTTTTATCACCTTGCTAATAATTATTCTGACGTTCTTTTTTGAAAACTACAGAGATTTTGTTTTAAAAAAGTTCTAGATCAAAATATCCTTAATTTTAACCTCGATACTTATAGTGTCAAAATCCATTTCTCTTTAAAAATTCCAAAGTATTACTGTTTCATTAGTAATCTGATATCCTTGGTATTCTTACAAAATGACTGTATTTCTACATTAACTTTTTGTACATTAACATTTCAAAATCTTTACAGCATATCAACATCTTGGTTATCGAGTCGCTTCTCTTTCACTTGCTGTTTTTTGTTTTACGTCACATCTTTCTTTATTATCATTATTATTATTTCAGGTATGACATCGCCCCTGCCACAAGAAACCATGGACAGAGTTATACACATATCACTCAATAGAGACTTATTTCTACGTAGAAAAACAAGTAAAGAAAACCAGAGGAGAACAAGGGTAGAATTTAAAAAGAATTTGCGAGCAAAACATTCTGCTTTGTCAGCAGAAGATGTTAACGTATCAAATTGAGTAAAGAAAAGAGGTAGAAGTTATTTAACACACTATTACAGATCTGCTGGTAGTTTTTGGAGTTTTTGGGTAACCTTGTATACTAGTGAGCCAGCTATGAGCTGATTCATTTGATAGTTCCCCAATAGAAGGATTAACCAATCAATTCGATGTGTATAAAGGCGACCATATTTTTTCGAGTATTGGCGATGTAGTCAGATTCAGTAGAGTGTCTGACTCGTGAGTGTTAGTCTTTGACGTTGTTTCATTGAACAGATTACGTACTGCACTGTATTCTATATTCATAAACTATGGTGAACATGGTCAACAGTAGTCACATAATCCAAACTTGTTAGAGACGATACGGTGCACCAATTTATCAGCAAAAACGTAGCCTCTGAGGATAAGTTTACAATTATTTCGAGCAATTACAAATAGGCGTCTGTTGTGATCGGTATATCAAATTGATACCCTCGGAAAAATTGACTTTGGGCTATAGGGGCTGAACAGATTGTGAGACCCCCCCCCCCAAAAAAAAAAAACGATTGTGGTTTCACCTGATATTTGCGAGAAGGTATCAAAGCATTAATGTCGGCTTTAACTCTAGAAAAATCCTCCGGGACACAATAGGAAGGTTAAGAATATCAATCAAAACTACAAAATGAATCAGCACACTGGCAACGGAAAGAAGTTTTGTGAATAGTAGGTTCCTTTCTAATAGCTGACCCAAAAGAAATTTTAACAGATACTACAACGTAATCCGAATTTCCAAGAGGACAGATTTGTAACGATTTACAAGAGCTAGGATGGGAGGTAAGGAACAAATCAAGTAAAGAAGGGTGCTGAACAAATTCGGAAACGAGTAGGGAAACTCATTATTTGACTGAGAGACTGAACAATGGAAACTTGACAGTCTGAATACCGGCTACATAAGGAACATTAGCATGCTTAAGTCACTTAACGTGATAAGCATTAAAATCATCAAACACAAAAATATTCATGAATAAATCTAGAGAAAGAGACATTTATATATTATCAGATATTTTATTTAATATATTACGATCTTGAGAAGAAGGATCGTCATAAAGGATAAACAGAGTGCAATAAAGAAAGTCGAAAGCACAAGAAATAACTATTCGAGGACGCAAGAGATAATTCTCCTTCAATTTTCCCGAATATCAGTACAGACGCCATGCATATACTAGAATCTTTCAAGGTCATTGAAAGTCATCAGAAATCTGACTGGCAATTCTATTATATTTTCTGTTCAAACAAACGAAAGAATTGAAGAGGCTAAAAAACTGACATTTTCTAATTTAAATCAAATATCCTTATCTTATGATCACAGCATTTCGGCTGTTGTGCCTTGCGACCTTCTTCAAGTATCTCATTGGAAAACCTTTGAATTTAGTAACTGTAATTTCCAGCAAAGTAGAGTTTTGCTCTATCATCAAGGCACAACCTTTCAAGATCGCTAGTCTCAATCTGACTTTTTCATGCTTTTCCTAAGCAGGTTTTTCTAAGGTTGGATCAGTAAACAACTTTTTCAATCAAATAGCAATCAAAAGGTGAAAGAATGTGCGGCAAAAGTAACGCCGTTTTTTATTTATTAACTTTTATTGATCTAAATTAAATTACAATAGTTTAAGTAATTTATAAGTAATGTCATATCAAAATGTCATATATGAATTAAGTGTCGCTTGATTTTGAACACGGATCGCCAGAGAACAGACATAGTCAAATCCGCATTGATGTAATTACAAAAATCGTGCTACTGGGAGCACTTACCGTTGTAAAAATAATATAGATATGGGCACATAATAACCATTCAAGTCAGAAAAAAAGGTCTGATAGTATCCTTCAAAGGCGTTATTTCTAGTATGTGTGACTTAACAAAAGTATTCGTTTAAAATTACGCGAGGAAAAAAAATCCGCATTTTACTCGTCGTAATAGGATATTCAGTTATTATTTACCACTTCACCAAAGAGACGTCATATTGGCAGGACTTCAAAGAAATAATCAGGCGAAGTTATTCAAAAATTAATCTACGAAATATTTAGTGAAGTACAAGAAAAATGGAAGAACTAAAATTTATCATGATTCAAATGTTTGCGCTCCAAAATCAACAACAAGAACAACAATTGCTGCAACAAAATCAACAATATGAACAGCAATTACAATTACAAAAATAACAAGTTTTTATACAATTCAGAAGAAGGGATAACATTTCTGGTTTATTATAGAAGATACGAAGGGATCTCCAAAAGAGATTGTTCGCATTGGAATGATGAAAAGAATGTTCGTTTATTATTACAAAAATTATCCCCTGTTTAACATGAAAAATATGCAAATTTTATTTTAAGAAAAAACAGGTGAAATAAACTTTGATGAAACTAGTAATACTATCAATACACATCAGCAATGTCTTAACTTAGTAAAGTGTAACGATGAAGATTTTGTCACTTAGGTAGGAGTCGTGAAACGAGAATGATAGAAGGTCAAGTGAAATAAATTAACTCCAGTTTTATTTAAATGCCTAATATTCGTACAGAGCTTAACTTCTAATAATGACACGGAAATAAGATCCAGAATATTAGCTGAATTAGAAATGGATCCCAAATTAATTCTCCAGAGAATAACGGAAGAGTGTCAACGTATTATAAATCTAAGACTCGATACCGCAAGCATTGAGGAAGGAGACATTTCACAAGTACATATCGTCCGACCATCTAAAAAAAAACGAAAAAACTATGGATGTTTTTAAACTCCTAACAGAACAATAAAAAAGACGATAAACATCTCTCAATACATAATATCTGCCACGATTGTAGAGGTAAGCATTTCAAAGTAATTGTTTTTTAAGGACAAAATTGTTCTGTTTCACTTTCAATACAAGTCTGGACGTTATCAGCAACACTTAAAAAAACAAAAAAAAACAATTGACACATTTTTACATTAACTTTAGAAATTTTACTAGAATCTAATTATTTTAAATCTGGTATTTCGGATGTGAGTTGTGGTGCAGTGGATATCGGCTCGGAATGAAAAATCGGGGAGCCGAGTTCAAATTCTTAGTTGAATTCATTGCATTCACTTATGCGTAAATGCCCTTGGGAAAGATATTGATCCATCCCTTCCCTTCAGTTATGGGTTAAATAACAGGACAGACTGGGTGCTATAGCGTTAGCTGGCAACCAGTCTACCGCAGAAAGTAATGGCAACTTACTGCGGGATAATCTACTCAGCCAGTCATGTATCTTTCGGGACATGATCTCCCAAGCGTGTATCACGTATGGCACTTAACTGACTGACTGATTGTTTTCGGTTTAAGGTTTCTAAAAAAGACCTTTCAGTACACTCTACAAGAAAATATGTGTGGTAGTTGTAGGTCTGGTGATCATGATGGCCACTCAGTTGCCCCACCTTGTCCTATCCATCTCAGTTCGAAATTAAGATTTCACTATTCACGAACATGTAAGACTTAGTTAATCTTAAGCCACCTACAAATACTGAAACTTATTTTTGTAAATTAAAAGTTAATAAATAGAAAGGTGTTACTTTTATCGCAATAAATTAGTTTTTGTTTTTTTAATCTAAAAGGTAATAAAATTTGTTTAGTTTCACGCATTAAAATATTTTAGTTATAGGTATTTTATTGTATGTAAATAGTATAAATAATCTCTTTTCTCAGTTGTAGCGTTGTGTAAGAAGAAATATCAGAACGTCGGCGATTATGGCCCTCCACATCTTCCTTTCCTTTGTACCTCTTAATACATTTTGTCTTGTTATTTATCCGAAACCCCGCTCAAGCATTCGTATGTCTAAGACTATTAATTATGTCATGCGCAGTTTTCCCCTCACTTTTGATCTTTGTCTGGTGGGATTACCAAGGAGTACTGCATTTCAAGTTTGTTCCACACGGTTGCGTCATCAACGCTAAACTGTATTGCCAGCATCTGACCGCTTGTACGACAAACTAAAGGAGTATAATGTTTTGGTCAATCGAAGTCAGGTTTTTTGGTTCAGCAAGACAATGCGATGCTACACACCGCCAGGTAGACTAAGGAGAAATTTAAACAGGTGGACGATGGAGATTTTTCCACATCCACCATTCAGTCCCGATGCTGCTCCGAGCGGATATGGCTTATTCCGTTGAATATCATCCTTCCCCTGAGACCAAAGGTGATGAGGGGAAGAAAGCTTGTTTTCATGCAAAACCAGGAAACTATTATTTGGGACAGTTTCGGATTCTGGCTGATCTCTGGCAGAAGAAGATCGTCGAGAATCGTGAACTTTATTTTGAAAAAATAAAAGTTGGTGTTGCTTTGTACCTATAGAGAGACGGTTTAATAATTCCGCCTTGTGTCATACTTAACCGAACTCTGTACAGCTTACAAGTTTTATCCACAAATATTATCAGGTTTCCATCAGAAGGTTGGTTGTTGATTGGAGTGTTGGATGTGTGGAATAATAGAAGAATGAAATATACATTTTTCACGTTAAATTAGAAATTTATTAAAAGGAAAGAATAAAAAGAATACGTAGAAATTAATGTTCAATGATAAAGTTGAGTGTATCAAGTATTCTTAAAATGTTCTTGTACTAGTAATTAGTTGAAAGAGTTTATGCGTACCTACGTATGTATGTGTGAGCGTTTGTTTGGTATGAATGTCTTTGAATGGAGAAGAAGAATTAGAATGAATCAGCAAACGAGAAGGAAGGGGAAAGAGACCAAGACGTCCAGGTTGACTTGAAGTTGAAGTTACATTTTAGTTGTGTCTCTCTCGCTACTCCCATCTAACTGACTATTGACTGGAGCTGACCGGGGGCCTTTTATATTATTTAGATTTTTCGTATTGTGTCGCTAAGTCTTTTTATCACTCCCATTGATCAGAAAATTGAAATCCGGTTTCGACTTGTTCTTTAAGCACATGGTCAATCCTTTTTCTATTTGGGAAAAACCAAGATTTCACACGTCATTGTGAATTTTTGTAAAAATGAAGATGAAGGTTGATTTTAATTCTTAATTTCTTATCCACCACATTAACACTGGTGCAGCCTGATATCTATGAAAGGTCAACTATTTTTTGGTTCCATTTCATAGGTAAATTCTGTTGCATATTCGACTTTGTTTAGTTCATCTACAAGATCAGGTAAATTAGGCCCACCGTAATAAATTAATAGAGAATCGTCAATATATTAAAATATGTTGATTGAGGTAAAATATTTTAGAAAGGACCAGATTTAAGGAATTTTAGGAAAATAGATGCTTTCACTCGACTGAGAGGCGATGCCATTGGTAATCCTTATTTTTGTTTATAAAATTATTGTTAAAGTTGAAAAAGCTTTTTCTAGTAATAACTTTTTTCTAGTAATAACTTTTTTCTAGTAATAACTTAGCAGAATTTTATCATTTTAGCCATTGGTAAGGAGAAGTTTATGTTTGATTGTGTTAGATGTATTTTTAAAAAATTAAGCATTTATTAACAGGAACGTTATTGTGGATCTTTGTAAATGTGAAGAAGTTCGATTTTAATTCTTAATTTCCTATCCCAATGTTTCATAAAGTTTTGTCATTTTCTTGCCGATTCCTAAGTGACTCAGGACTTCCTGGTCAACTCAGTAGTTTAATCTTATTTTCTTCACGTTTGGATATTAATTTTGTTTTCAAAGTGAGTCAGACTTTCTGCTCAACTCAGTATATTTGTAGTTTAATCTTATTTTCTTCACGTTTGGATATTAATTTTGAGCCTTCAAAGTGAGTCAGAACTTTCTGCTAACTCAGTATATTTGTAGTTTAATCTTATTTTCTTCAATGCTTCGATATTAATTTTGTTTTTCAAAGACGACTTTCTTCAACTGAATATATTAAATTGATCTTATTTTCCACGTTTGATACAATTTTACTTTTCGTGAGTCGGTTCAGACACGTCTCCAAGACAGCTTTATCACATTTTCGTCATTATTTAAAATTAAATTATTTTTGTCGTTGTTTATATTTTGCACACGTAGAAATGCAATTCGTAGCGGTGCCCCAGTTGGTATTAGTATTTTCAAACTTTCAGGTGGCAATCTATTTCGCCGTCGATTCTATTTTTTATTAATATTTTGCCCACTGTGTCATTTAAAAACAGTATGAGCTCAATTTTGGTGGTGCTTTGATTGCTTACAGTAAAACATCAAAACAGTTTAATTATATCTGCTTTTATAAGCATGTGGCATTTTAATTAATTATTAACAAACTATGCGGCTTACTAATTAATCAGGCTGGCTTCTACTTCATCTGATTAAATGAAGCAACGCAAACATCCGATGGCGGAATTAAAAACTCCGTTAAGAATTATTATTAATTTTTTTATTACTTTCATTTTCTTGTAACTTTACTTGCTTTTTCTTTCACAAAGTTTGAGATTGTAATATATCATAGCTGTCAACTAGTAGCACGAAGATGTTTTGATAAACAGGGAAGATAAGAGCAGAGACATGTTAGTCACAATGTTTCATTTAAGGAAATCGTCTAAAATTACAGGAGTTATATCCCCTGAGCATAAATAACACCGGGTGTTGAAATAGCAAAACTGAAATTAGGATTAAAAAATACTAGTTGACAAATGAATAACTGACAATGCTTTATCTTAGAAATTCGAATAATATTACAAAGCAAGTTACTCTTTAAGTGCAGATATGAAAAATTGAAGTTAAGATGAATGAAACTTTTAGGTTTGTCGGAAACGAAAGGAAAATATATCCAAGGGACCCAGACTGATTTCAGTGAGGAGATTGTAGGTACCTCCAAAAAAAAAAAATCACTGCTCATTTTCGATACTTCAATTTAAATTTAATTTTTAAAAATAAACAAAATGTTTTTTTGAAGCTTTAATTTTAGCTTTAATTGAATGCCAAGAGATTAAATTTACTAATTACAGTAAGGAAAATACCCTGGTTTAGTTCAAACTGAAATTATATTGATCGGAATCAAAAGTTTAACTACTGAAAATTTTTTTAAAAAAATTTACCGCCATTATTGACTCATCGACACATTATGTAAACAGTAGCTAAATTTCTGTTTTAAAAATCTTGCAAAAATATACCTCCTTGGCAAGTTATTTAAGTCGATTTTTATAATTGAAACTTACCTTTATCTGATTTCAAACAATAATTAAGTGCTTACTATCTGGAAATTTACGAAATAAATCACTCTTTAACGACGGTAGCCCTCTTGTTAGCGTTATCTAAGGCGACAAATGATGTGTTGACAAGTAGCAGGTGTGAATGACGTTTGGATGGCGACCGAAAGTGACAAAAAATTCATTTAGCTGAAAATGTAACATTTGGAAATTTAAATTTTTTTTGTTGTTTTTTAACTAAATAGTAAAATTAAAAATTTAACATAATATTTTCAGCAAGTATAATATTTTATAGAATTTTAGTTTAGATTTATAGCCAGGCTATGCTTTCTGAATAAATAAAAATATGCTTTCTGAATAAATAAAAATATGCTTTCTGAATAAATAAAAATATGCTTTCTGAATAAATAAAAATTTAAATTTCTTTTAAAAGAAAGAATTAAGTTAAAATAACCGAACTAAGTTATATTATGTTATTTATTAATGTTCTTCTGAAATATTAAATATTTTTTTATGTTTAGATATTACATATTTATCTTAAATTATTTATTAATATGCTTTCTGAAAAATTAAAAAAATTAAATTTCTTTTAGAATAATTTTAATTTAATAAAAAAAGAATGAAATTAGAATCAAAATGTGGTTTGTGTCGTTTTCACGTTTCAATGAGAAGAAGACGGAAGGAAAACATATCCCACCGACTCTGTCTGGTTTTTACGAGGAGAGATCGAAGGAAAATATATATCAGAGATACTTTCCTGGTCTCACGAGGAAAGTACCGAAGAAAAATATATCCCATTGGCTCTGTCTGGTTACAGCAAAAATAAGACGGAAGGAAAATATATCCCAGATACGTTTTTGTTTTGTTTCATTTAAGAAAGGACGGGAGGAATTAATATCCTCGAGACGTTGTCTGTTTTCAGTAATGAATAGACGGGAGGAATACATATCCCAAAGACATTGTCTAGTTTCTGGAAGGCAAAGAAAGAAAGAAAGAAAGAAAAAGAGAAAGAAAGAAAAAAAAAAGAAAGAAAGATAAAACGCTTATTTTGGTGGTATGATTTTTCTGGAAAGACAAGAAAAATCTTGTTAATAACAAAATAATGAAATCAAATATTTATTAAATGAATTTAGAAATATTTTATAGCCAAATAATTAATGGACCTTCCTGTTTTGACTGCAAGGGAAGATGGAAGAAAAAGACATGTAAAAAGTTATTTTTCAGAAGTATAAAACATACAGAAAAAAATAAAAAATAAAGGGTAAGGAAGATAACGCTATCAGGTGCTTGGCCTGAGCGCAATTAAAATTTTCGTTAATTCTTAACCTATTTTTTATTCATATCCTTGTATTTAAATAGTTACTAGCTTTCATGTTATTATTATTCAACTACATCCATGGTTGAATTTATTCTTAGGTCCGACATTGAGAGAATTTCGGCAGCTTTCAGTTTCACCACTAATTCAGTTCTCAACCAAATTTAAAACAGTTTACAGAGTTATTCTGGACACCTCCTTAGCTACATTTAAAAAAAAAAAAGAATTTTGGTTCATTAGAAAAAAAAGTTACATCAAAATTCATGAATTCCGAAATGACAAATAACTTACTAACTGACACATTTTCAGAAATTTTAAAACAATTTAAAAAACCTCTTATTTGAAACAGAAAGATTGTAAATACACTCATCACAATAGATAATAAAACATAAAGTGGACTTGCGTTGATAACAATTATTTACAAGGCCATATCTTTTACAATGATATTTACCCTGTACAAGGCTTAAGAGCCACTTGAAGTAATGGGTTAGATAAGAAAAAAAAGTTACATCAAAATACATGAATTCCGAAAAGGGAGACTAACTACATAAGTACATAAGTGAGTGAAAGACTAACGCTTCTAATAAATATTATTCCTTATAACTTTTTCTGTTTAATACTTTTGCATGCTGTTTCAACATTTAAATTCTGATGATAAGTTTTAAATGAATGCAGTTTCGCATGATATGGTGGTTGAATATATGGGTTGCAAGTTACGAATGTTAACGCAGACCATTGGCCGTCGAAACAAAACGGAAAAGCAGCAACAGCCAGTAGATAATAGCCAATGGCAATGTGCGTATAGACAAAGACTCATTATTGATATAACATTTGTGTGTCATTAAAATGTTTTCTCTTTTGTGAAAGTATGAAGAAAATAATGCTTGCTGTTGTTATATATCACAAGGTAAATGTCATGGCGGCATCACGCACAATAGAATGAACTCTTCTAACCATTACATATACCTCCCCTCACAAGCGGTGGGAGTCAGTAGCCAGGTAATAGCCTGAGAGAGTAGCCTGAGAAGAACGCCCTGAAATCAGCCGATAGTCATCTAAGAACACTGCTACCGTAACGACCATTACGAGTCCCAGTTCGAGAGTCGAATTATAGTATTACACACTAACCAGTATTATCGTTCTACTAAATAAGTTCCAAGTGTTGTATGTTGCCGCGTTTAATATATATTCGTTATTTCCTATTTTGATTGTGTTATTCTTACTGGACCTTTAACCTGGTCCACAACAGTAAAACACACTTTATTTATTTGCAGTCTAGTTTTGCATTTGATCTCAAAGGAATTTTCAAATTCTGTTAAACATGGCTAAAGCAGTTTTAAAAGTCATTTCGTAATCTGAAAATGTTTTATTAGAATTTTCTATTTAGCACCTGAACAATTTTCTTTTTTTTAAAAATATAGAAAAAAAAAGTTTAACTTTCCAACTTAAAAGATAACAGAAAATAGATTTTATATCTGGAACCTAAACGCCCCACATATATCTTGACATGCACAAGTTTGAAAAAAAAAAGCCAGAACTTTAAAGATTATCGCTTTCCTGAAGGGTTAATAAGCACTAGAAACTTCGTCCAATTTTTCAGCTTTTGAATTACAACAGCAATTTCCGCCTTTTAGCGTCCGTGCTGCGTCTGAAAATGATGAATTATGATGCCACATTAAACTTAAAAACCTTGCACAATCAGCCTTATTCCAGTTTCTCTATACGCGATAAAACATGAAAACCTAAAAGTAATTAAAATACAGGCATGTGGAAAATAACCAGAAACGTTCTCTTGCAGACAAATGATTGTTCGATCGCGTTCAGTTTTCGATTAGAAAAAAGAACCTAATCATTGAAATTAAGAAAAAAAAATGATTAATCGCGTCAAAAAAATGCGGCTGAAACAATACGACCGAAAAAGTACTGAAGTTCTGATCAATTCAATCATAGCAACTAATTCTTTCTTCAGTTATTTAATGAATGAGATCAACTGTCAAGAGGTTAGTTCAACATGCAGGAAGTCGGAAATAATTTATATTATCAAGAAGTCAAATAAGGAAACTCATGCTTTATTATATTTATATCACTTTTAAATGATCAGTCAAGTGCCACACGTTATACACTCTTGGTCGATCATGTCTCAAAAGAGACATGACTGACTAGGTAGAAGATTTTCCTGGAGTATGTTGCCATTACTTTATGCGGTAGCCTGGTTGCCACCCAAAGATATAGAACCTAATCTATTCTGCTATTTAACTTATAGCTGGAGGGAGAAGTGATGGATTCATATCTTTCCCAAGGGTATTTGCGCGTATGTGAAATCAACGAATTCAAGTGAAAATCGAACTCGGCTCTCTGACTTCTCGTTGCGAGCCGATATCCATGGCACTACAACGTATATCCGAATACATAATACCAGCTCTTAATAGGGAAATTAAAATGAATTGATCATTTTGGGATTTTTTAAAATAATCATATCGCCCCAAGCAACGACTTTTACTGCACTGTTGTGCAGGGGGTTACATAGGATGAAAGTTATGAGAAAGAGTGACAGGTTATAGGGGTTGTCAGGAAGTGGGTAGGAGAAGAATGAGAATACTGATGAGAGTGGAGTGAACGGAGAAAGGAGCATGAGAGAGAGGATGCAGGTTAGTGAGATAGGAGATGACTATTGATTTTACATTTAAATTCTTGGAGATTGTAGCCGTCGAGAAAGCAAGTAAACGGAAGGGAATTCCACAGGCGGGAAGTTCGAGAGAACAAGCTGTTGGAGTAAAATTTGCGTTTACATCTTATTGGTTTCACAGTAAAAGGGCGGGATCTAGTTGCTAATCTTGTGGCTCGAGTAAATTCATACATAGGGGGTACAAGCGAGCTAAGTCGATCCTCTATAGAAGCAAAAGTATACGTAATACGAGGGTCTGGTGAAAAGTTCATAGGTTTAGAAAGATACTCTTATAGAATGTGTCCAAATGAGGTATACTTTTCATAGTCCCGCCATTTCAGTCGACACAGGACTTTCATCGATGTTTCCGGGTTGGATCACATTGATGAAGAAGCTAAACAGATTGTAAGACTTTTCTCCAGTTTTTAATGAAGGACAGTATAAAAAATATTTACTTTTCACTACCATATTTTTTTCTTCTGCATAATACAATATTTTTAAGTAAGAATTAAAGCCGAAAATAAGTGGAGGTTATATTATAAACAAGTACGCATTTTCGTGTGCGTTGTGGTGCAGTAAATATCGGCTCGGAACAAAAAATCGGAGAGGCGAGTTCAAATTCTTGTTGAATTTATTGCCTTCACTTACGTGCAAATATCATTGTGAAAGGTACTAATCTGTCTCTGAAATAGCAGAACAGATTGGCAACCAGTCTATCGCAGAAAGTAATAGCAACCTACTGCGGGGAAATCTTCTGCCGAGTCAGTTAAATGCCATACCTGATACACACTTGGAGGATCATGTCTGTTTGGAGACATGATCGTCCAAGCGAGTATCACGTATGGCAAATAACTTACTGACTGACACATTTTCAGAAATTTTAACACAATTTAAAAAACCTCTTATTTGAAACAGAAAGATTGTAAATACACGCATCACAATAGATAATAAAACATAAAGTGGACTTGCGTTGATAACAGTTATTTACAAGGCCATATCTTTTACAATGATATTTACCCTGTACAAGGCTTAAGAGCCACTTGAAGTAATGGGTTAGATAAGAAAAAATATTTAAAAGGAGCTGGAATCTGAAGTCTAAACAGAAAAGAAGGAGATAAATTCCGTTGATCAAAGAAATCAACACTATATATATATTTATTGATTTATCTGCAAATTTAAATAAAAATTTAGAGGGGAAATAGCCATTTTCAACATGTCATTTTAAGGTACTCATTGTCAACCCCATTTAAACAAAGAATGAGGAAAACTTGTAAACCCGGAGGCTTGGTCTAGTAAAGGAAGAGGTTAAGCTAGCGGCATCTTAGTAGTAATTTCTTGTATGATAGTGGGAGGTATGTGACGTGACCACTGAGTTAGTAGTGGTGGGTAGGGGGTAAAAGTAGCTGCTAAGCCAAATTAAAAACGCAACCTTATTGTGACTAAATTGAAGAATAAGATAATTATTGCAATTTATATTTATTTCTAAGCCGACACATATTAATGATCGATATGTTTATTCAGAAGTAGATTCTGATATTGAAATTTCAAAATTTCACTTTTTTTTCTGTTAACATAGATTACATCTGTTTCTTAGCTTATTAGGGGTCCTAGCCTTGCCTATCAGCTTCCATTTTATCTGTGGATTTAGGTTATTTTCTTTTCATTCCCAGTATTTTCGGGGAAAGGGCTGTTTGATAAATTAGGGTTAGTGAAGGAGTGCCTGTGGGTATAAAGCTGTTGCATCAAAATACCCACCAAAATTATTATATTTCTTCTTATTTTTCTTTGGGTAGATTGTGACCTGATAGATCACATTTGCGGATCTACCTTTACCCTCAACCGGACAGTTATCTCTTGATCTACAGTTACAGGGGGTATAATCCCATCTTCTGTTCCGGAATCACTACACTTCTTCAAGATTTGATTATTGTGGGAGCTAATAATCTTATACATATTATTAGTACACGAATAACTAATATTGATAGTTTTTAACGCCATAATCACTGCGATACTGTTCACAGCCAAGTGATTTTCATGTTGGTGAACAGATGATAGTCAGATGGGGGCCAAATTAAGAAAATTGGAAGAGGGATCAACCAGTCCGAACTACAATAACACATAGTAGTCATTGAAACAAAGGACTTGTGTTTTGGAGCTCTTCCCCAATTAAACAAGACCCCTTTCGTCAATTTTCCTGTGCGTTTAATCAAGACTAGCAGTATAGCCCGACGTTGTCCGGGTATAATGAAAGCTTTAAAATTAATCCATGGTCCTGGAGCTCAGACTCTTTGGACGTTGGCACGAAAGACTAAAAAGCAATAGTTCAACCCAGTGAAAGCGAAACCGTAGATTAAAAGAAAAAAAAGAATGGATGTAAGTCAAATTCTTATTTCTGGTATTGATGTCAAATAAGTTTTCTGTCGCAAACTGAATTTTGAAGGCTAAATAAGTCCTCTGAGTAAATGGTATAATGACTGAGGCTAAGAACTAAAATTATACCTACTTAGAACAAAACCCAAAGCAAAAAACAAAATAAAAGGGCTGAAAACCTGATTTTGACCCGACAATATATCGGGGTATCGATTTCCAACATAGGAGTTAAAAAAGTCATCCCAGGGTAAATTAACCTAAGTAAGTCCATGAAAACTTATCGTACCCATCGGGAGTAAAATTAGAGAAAATGAGCCATATTCATGGCTGAATATCGGTTTTTGCTCAGATTCGATAAAATATCGGGGATATCGATTTCTGATATCGGGGAAAATAAGTCGTCTGAGAAGATCTACTAATGTTTGAGACTAAAAACTATAATTTTACCAAGTTAGAGCAAATTCTGTAGCAAGAACTACGATAAAAAGCTGAAATCCTGATCTTGATCAGACCTGATCGGATATCGGGCTATCAATTTCCAATATCGGAGGGAAATCAGAAAAAATAATTAACCCATGACCTGACCGAACGTCTAAAGAATATTTGCGTGAAGTTTGGTGAGAATCGAATAAAAATTCTGGATTTGTATAAAGGACATACAGGGAGACAGATAGACACACACACACACACACACAAACAGTTTTTTATATTATAAATAAATAAGCACAATGTTTTTTGCTTCCCCTAAAACTGAGGCCACCGCCTTCCCTGCAGATGAATCGACCTTAGCCTTCTTTCGGTGCAGGTAAGGTGGGCTATTTTCACTGCATGGATTGTTTTCTTTGTTTCTGGCTCAAAGTGATGAAACCAGCAGGAAATGTTCACAAAACCAAGTGGATCTACCCCATGTAATGTCAGCTTTTTTCCTGGTGATATCAGCTGATTCACTTTTGATCAGATGTCAGAAGACGTGGCATTCCCAGAGTAGAAACTGTCATCGTGCCAAGTTCACAGTCCAGAATATTCTCAAGTCTATCAAGGCATATCTTAATAGCATTGGCTAATAGAATTATAGTCAATCGCCTGTGATCCATCACCATGAGGTGAACACGATCGATGTTTTCTTCGGTGGTGTCAGTTGCAGAACGTCCAGAACTTGAGTCACTTTCAAAATTTATTTTTTCCTCCTAAATGGAACGCTAATTTTACCGTCATATTGCTTTCGTATTGAGGAAGTTCTACTCACACTGCTTATTCACCAGAACTGTCACCTTGTGGGATAGACTCACGTGGAGATGCTCCCTCGGCCTCTTAAAATCTCGAAAGTCTAGGTTGAACCGATATCTAATTTACATATCCGTAGAATATGCATTTCTTTGCATCCTTTACGCACTTATCTTATTCAGTAACGTTATACCTTGAGTAGCTCTTGGGCCTTGTAGTGGATTACCAGTAGTAAAACTAAAACGTCTATGAATCAAAACTATTAATATACGTCGATATTTAAAGAAGAGAGTACAAATGAAAAGATTAAAAACTAACAGGGTTTTTCATTTCACTGAAGGAGACATTAAACGCATGAGAGCATTATCGCATCATCTATCTTTCAATTCTTTCTTTTTTTCTTAGTATTTTTTCTTTTTCTCAGAAAAATTCAAACAGCGCCTCTGATATATTCTTTCCCGTTTTTATACGCAATCGAAACAAAATGGTCTATTATTTATCCGAGGTAATGGCAGGGGCACACAGTAATGATCTGTTCATTGAAATAAACAGCTCTGGTAAAGCTCCCATGTTAAACGTATATGACATAGTAATTACCAAACTCAGGGAAGAGAATTACTCAATTTGAGGTCAAATTTTATTAAAAACTGCTTTGATTGTGTTTTCTCACAAAGGTATGGATCTAATTCTCTTCAATTCGTCGTACTCTATCGGAATTCCAATTCTGTAACTGAAAAGGAAGTACCCACTACGACATCCACAGCTCGGAACCAACTTCCGGAATCAGTCAGTTAATTGCCATAGGTGATACACGCTTGGGAGATCATGTCTTGAAAGAAGGTTGACATTACTTTCTTCGGTAGATTAGCTGCCAGCCAAGGCTATAAAACCCAATCTATCTTGTATTTAACCCGTAACTGGAGGGAGAAGCGACGAATTCATGCCTTTCCCAAGGGTATTTGCGCCTAAGTGAATACAACGAATTCAGTTGGATTTCGAACTCGCCTCTTCGATTTCTTGTTCCGAGCCGATATCCACTGCACCACAACTCATCCTTATTTCCGGAATACCGTCCAGAAATACCAAGTTTATATACTATATTTTCTGAACAAAAGCAGAAAGTCCCACGCGATTTTTCGCAACGGCCGTTTAACACAGGAAGGTAGATCCGATTGATCCCACAGCAGGCAAACATAACCGGAACATCAGCGGCAACACCAAGGCGCCTTCCGTCAACAGCGATGCCTTCGCCCAATGGTGAAATCAACCGCAACAGGAGAGAATAACTACTTCGCTATAAATTGTGGAATATTCCTCCCACGAGTCTCACTCGAATGCTTATGAGTTGATTTTCTCCCTGTGTCTATTGTCTGTCATGTTAAGTAATTACTGTTTTCCAGTTGCTATCTGCAAATATAGTGAACTATAATCGCAAAGGAGAAGCTAGGCTGGCCTAATGATTAATAACTCGTAAATTCAGTGTATTGAATTCAAATTCTGGCGGAGTTGATTCTGCATCAAATTCTCTGACCTCAGCTTACTCATTATGTCCATGAAATGTCAACACTTTCTTACTGATTCTACAAGATATTTCGTTTCCATTTTTCTTAAAACCTTCTCTTGCCTCACAGCTTCCGTTTATAGTATCCTCAGAATCCTTCTGTAGAACCGTATTTTTCTTGCATCATGTCTCCCCATTATCTGTGAGGAAATTGCTCCACCTTGATTTATTTTTCATTACCTTCTTCTTCTTCTTCGTCTTCTATGTACCATGTCGATTAGGGACGTAGACAATAATGACTTACAATTCCCGATCTCTTGTAGTTCTTAGTAAATTCAATTTCTTTGTTATCTCACCTAATCCTAATATTGCCGACCACTTACACAAATTCGTTAGATAAGTTATTAAGTGCTTTCCTCTATTCCTCTTGCCTTCAGTATGTCCCGTGGGTGTCTAATGTTCTAAACCCACTTTCCTCCGTTCGATTTTAAATAAAAGTGCATTTCTTTGTTTCCATTTTCTCTAAAACCTCATCGTTGTTCACATGTTTAATCCATGGTTTTTTTTTCAGCATCCTTCTATAGAGAATGTGCGTTATGGTGTAATGGTTATCGGCTCGAAATGAGACATCAGAGAGCAGGGTTAGATTTCCAGTTGTATTCGTTGCATTCACTTACACGCAAAGAACCTTGGGGAATGTATAAATCCATTTTTCTCCCTCCAGCTATGGGTCAGATAGCATGACAGATTGGCAACTATTCTACCGTAGAAAGAAATGGCAGCCTACCGCGGGATAACTTCTGCCTGATCAGTCATAGATCGAAAGAGACATGATCAAACAAGCCTGTATCACTGTTGCCTCGTCTATTCTTGATCTGTAAGGATATTGTCCAGCATTCACTGACATAGATATTCGATATTGTAATTTGATTTTGGCTTCTCCAATTGTAATTCCTTATTTTGTCTCTTCTAGACCTCACTGCCATGTAAAGAAATTGAGTTTTCTTTGTTTCTCGTTCCATTACAAACGGTTACCAAAATACATCAAGGCTGCACAACCAGTTTTGAAAATGGCTGACATTTTTAAGATGGATATCACACACACACACACACACACACACACACACACACACACACGCACACACACACACAAGCGCGCACCCACGCACACACATACGCTAACGTACAATCATCTAGTTTAGAACACAACTTTTAAGACACAACGATATACTCGACGATAATTTAAGATAAATTGGAGTGCAATCAAAAAGACTTGGAAGAGATCGTTATAAACCTCGAAAACTGGAGAAATTCTACGATGCTGGAATCAATCAACATGTAGAATCTAGGTTGGAACATCTGAGTAAACTGAATCAATGTCGTGCAATCAATGAGTCGAGGCAAATTCAATTAATTTGCGACAAATGCTGGATACCTTTCATGAGCTGTGTGTAATCGATGTTACACAGCAGGCACAAACATGATCTACAGACTTCGATATTCCTGCGTCAAAAAACGCCGGGAGAACTTATTACGCGTGTTGCTAAATGAGAATTCGGCTTGTTCTACACTTCATTAGTTAGTTCCTTATTTAGTTCGCACGACCTTTACGCCATGCCAATACTTAATAAATAATAATAAATATTCCGTGTTGAGCACGGGCAAAAACGAAAATGACATTTTAGAGATGCTACTTGGTTTCAGTGAGAAAATGAAAGGAAGAAAGAATTGTTTAACGTCTCCTGCCAGTACTTCATGAATAATGGACTCTTTCATTTTGATTGCGTAGAAAGACGTATGAAACACACCCGTTGGTTTCAGAAAGAAAGAAAGAATGAAAAAAAGAAAAAAAAGAAAAAAGAAAAAAGATAGAAGCTTTTAAAGTATGTTTCTGTGAAATGGAAAAAGTTTTCAATTTCGTATCTTTTCATGCTTTTTGTCATAATATCATTTTTAA